>JBBMJZ010413103.1:4759810-4771209 GCA_037833815.1 Zingiber zerumbet | reverse complement strand
CTTAATCGTTCCAAAATTAAGAATAAGAACTAACATCACTAACTACAATTCAACGAGAAAAACACATTGCAAGAATTTAAGTCCATCTAAGTAAAAACAAAAAAAAAAAAATCCGCGAAAGTATTGTAGGCAATCAAAATAAGCAAAGTGTATAATTCTAAACATAAGAGAACAATTCAATACAAGTCTGAACACACTAATAATCAATCAACCGAACATGTGAGAAACAATAAAAGTGCATGCGGATGGCGGAGCGGTTGAGGGAGATCTCGAAGCTTCGTGAGATTGGCTCCCTCAATCGATCGGTTGAAGGAAGAGGACTCGGCTGGATGGAGATGGATGAACGGAGGAGATCAGACCCTCCTCTTCGAATCCGAAGAGAAAGGGAGCTGCGGTATCGCCGGAAAGAAACGCGGATTCTCCTCTTCGAATCCGAAGAGGATAGGGGCTGCTGGCGTTTATGAAGCTCTCCTCTTTGAATCCGAAGAGGATAGGTGGATCGTGGATGGTGGGCGGCGGTGGAAGAGGAGATGGCGGCGAGGAAGAGCCTCGGATCCGAGAGCTCTCAATGGTGATGGCCGGCGTGGAAGAAGATGAACTCTCCTCTTCGAATCCGAAGAGGAGAGGTGGAGATGGCCGGCGAATGGAGGAGGAGGAGGAGGTGTTGCCGGCGTCGGGGAGAAGTTGTCCGTGAGGTTGGCGTGGGTTCGGATGGAGTGGAGAACCGCTTGATGGTGGATGGAGGAAATGAGCTCCGTCCGGCGGTTGAGAGGTGGGTGGCCGGAGCTCTTGATGGTGAGGATCGAGAGAGAGAAGAGGTGGAAGGTGCGGCGTGTCCGTCCGTGGTTCGATCCTCTCCGTGAGATTAGGAAGCCGGAGGGAGATTAGGTTTTTTAATGGGTATGGATTTTGGATTGAGACGATACTAAACCCGGATTCATTAAGGAGTTCTTGCATTGGATTTGGATCCGGGTTTTGGGTTGAGGATCCGGGTTTTTATCCGATTCATTAAGGAGGAAGGGGATCCATTAGGGAGTGCAGTTAGGCTTGAGATTGGTTCTTGTTGATTGGGCTTTTTGGATGGGTTGAGATGCCCTTCTTGGAATGAGTTGAACCAAGTTCTCCATAAGACTGTAAATGAACTAAGCGTTCGTGAACAAGCTTGATGTTCGGATTGGTAAGAGTTTATTTATGTTTGTTCAATATACACAAGATTAATTAAACAAACAAACTTGAACAACTCGTTAAGCTAAACAAACAAGCTTGAACACATATGTGTTCAGCTCATTTATGTTTGTAAACAACGTTCGTGAACAATATTCGTAAACAACGTTCATAAATAATATTCATGAACTATATTCATTAATAAAATTCTTTTCAATATAATAAATAAAATAAATAAATTTTAATTATCAAGCTCAATAACTAATCAAATAACTAAAAGTTTTAAACAATCAAACAAGCTTGAATTGAGAACTTGATAACATCTAAACGAACCAAGCTCAAACCAAGCTTCAAACAAGCTCAAGCTCATAAAAAATAAATCAAGTCAAGCTTGAACACTCATTTCAAAAGTTTGGTTCATTTTAAGCTCAGCTCGGCTCGGTTACCTTATCAAACAAATTTAAACATCCGAAAGCTCAGTTCAGCTCGGCTCATTTACAGCCCTAGTTCTCTATTTGATTTGAATCACACCCAATTTAACCGACTAGTCCTCCTTTCTCCTAGTAAATCAATTTCAATCGAGTGGAAATTGCTGAAGCGAACAGAGATTGATCCATATCAAGATGAATCACCACTCCTTAACCTTGCAATAGGTTCAATTAGTTCGATTTGACTCATATCCATTAATCTTCTTTAATTTTAATTCTCTGTAAAATTATAAAATAATGCTAAAATTTAGAAAAGATTATAATAAACTCAAAAATAAATACATAATATAAAATAAGATTTAAACATATGTAAGGATAAAAATATTAAATATAAAAGTAAAAATAATAAGCTAAAATATTCGTTATTATGAAGTGAGCTATCCTACATTCTAGGGATAAAGCTATTCTCTCCCAACCCCTGGTAGTAGATTAACTTTCACTCTCACACTTGAGTGGGTTGTTGTATGGTATCTGGATCGAGTTATTCTTCCCATAGAGCAAAAGGTTGTCCAGTACATAGATGACAATTTCCTCATAGAGCAAAAGGTTGTCCAGTATATGCCCCCACGGGCTGGATCAGCTGGTAAGATGCCTGCAGCTTGCAAATGAGGTCGTGGGGTCGAAGGTCGCCAGTTATACACGGGGATAAAACTCTGGTCTGCTGTGCCAAAAATTCCTTCGACCCCCAGTCACCTTTCCTGCCCAGCATTAACCATGATTTACTCCCTCTGGAATCCTGTGGGGCCGGGCCCAGGGGGCCGCTAGGGTGGCAGTTCCACCTTTTGCAAAAAGGTTGTCCAGTACATGGATAACAATTTCCTCATAATATGATGGAGGATCTGATATTCAACCCGAATTGAAAAGAGTATAAAAGTATTTTTTTGGACCCGATTAAATTATCCGATATGGGTATTTGGGTAATCGGATATAGAAACTGGTGTAGTAAAATTCTATCCATATCTGATCCGAATATCCGATTAAATAATCTATAGTAAATAAAAAAAATTCAAAACTCACTCATTATTTATGTTGATGTTTAATATATTTTTATAGAATATGATTAAATTATGAGTAGGCAATAGATGCTATGTGTTTTGTTGAATTGTATTTTTTATATGATATTAATTCTAATATGTTTTTTTAAATGATAGTAGTTAGATGGAATTAAAAAAAAAATAGTACAGAGAATATCTGGTTATGAGTATGAGTATAAGTACGAGGATGAATATCTAATTCTCTGATTGATATGAAGATAAGGATGAAAGTTAAAAAAATCAATGGAGATGTGGATGAGGATGGGACGAGGATCAATATAATAAATGGGGACATTGATGGAGGTTATGGAATCTGACTCAAATTTAACTCATTACCATCCCTAGTCCCGTAGTATAAGAATTGAGTGATTTTTGCTTAATCTCATGGTTGGTTGAGCTCTCCTAATCTCTCACCTAGGGTTGACTTAATTTCTCCTGGCCTTGCAATCGGTCGAGCTCCCATGGTCCCACAACTAAAGTCGACTTGGTTTCTTCCAACCTCGGGTCGGTCAAGCTCCCCCGGTCTCTTGACCATAGTCGACTTGGCTTCTCCCGACCTCTCTGTCAATTGAGCTACCCTAGTCTCTTGACCATAGTCGAATTGGTTACTTCGCTATGTGAAAATTAGTCATAGACTTCGCCACAAGTTACTTCAGATATTATTATTTATGAAATAATATATAATAATCAACTTCAATTATAAAATTGATAAAGTAAATATCTTCGGTTAAAATAATGGACTATTTAAGTGATGTCGTATCCTATAATATTTATTTGATGTAGTAATAAATTATAAAATAAATTTTTTATTTATAAGTTCTATACTAATAAGTTTGAATCGGTTCATACACTTCTCCCAATCCCCATTTTTCTAACCCTAAACTATCTCTGTTTTTTTTCCCCGACGCTCTTCACCCTTCACCTTCCAAGGTTTCGCACTTTCGCTCTCTTGCTATTTCACTTTTTTGATTCTGATTTCTCGTGTTAACCAACCGATCTGTGCTCCTGGGGTTTGAGATCGCATCCTCTGGATCAAAGCCATGGGCATCTTCTTCACCCGGATGCTCTCCTCCCTCTTCGGCAACCATGAGGCTCGAATTCTTGTCCTCGGCCTTCACAATGCCGGGAAAACCACCATTCTCTGTGAATTTCTGCCGTCTACCTTCCCGCTTCATTGTTTCCTTTTCCCCCAAGGGTTATCTTTTTTGTTTGTTTGTTTGTTTCAGATCGACTTCAAATGGGCGAGGTGATTTCTACGATACCAAGTCAGTGAATCTCAGAGCTTTCGCCTTCTCCCTATGCGTTATCTTTTTTTGAATTTGGATATTCGAGTTTTCCTAATTATTGGACGCCATGCACTGTTTTTGATTTGTTTCAGCGATTGGATTTAATGTGGAGGCTGTGCAATTCAACAATATCAAGTTGCAAGTCTTGAATCTGGGTTTGATGCCCACAAAATTTCATTTCTCTAATCTAATTGCTTGTAACATTTGTGCTCATTTAATTGGCGTCATTTTCTGATAAATTATGTGCAGCCCCGGTCCTTTGACACAGGAGGCCCAGGGCGAAAAAACTAATTCGCATCCCGTCCTTCACTTAATCTCTTCTTAGTAGTAACGATCACAGATTCTTCCTCTCCGGCAATGGCAGACGAGAACGGGAAGCAAACTGAGACGGAGAGCAGGCCGTGGCATCAAACGGTAACCCTCTTACTCGTATCACTAAGGTTGGCAGCTCTTGTGGCCACCTCCACGGCTGCAGGGCTCATGGCATTCAACAAGGAGACAAAAACAGTCACAGTGGTCGTGGTAGGGACCAACCCCATTCTCCAGTCCTTCACTGCGGCATTTCAGCAAACACCTGCCTTTGTGTAAGCTTCCTTCTCTAGCGTCGATATTTGAGATCCATTACGATTTAGCATTTTGACATTTGGCTTCGTCACAGATACTTCGTGCTTGCCAATGCCATAGCGAGCCTGTATAACCTACTGGCGATGCTGCTCCGGCCATGCTTGAAGAACAGAGGACGTCAAGTTTTAGTGCATCTGTTGGACATGGTAAGTGGGCTCCTCCCGTCGTAGGATGACTACGGAGAGTTTTTTTTCGCTGAATTGTTGCAGTGCTTGAGCAGGTGGTGCTTGCTTCGGTGGTGACTGGGGCAGCAGCTGCAGCATCCATGGCGGCGTTGGGGAAGAATGGGAACAAGTATGCGCGATGGAATCCCATCTGCGACAGATTCGAGGCCTTTTGTATTCGTGGAGGGGTGGCTCTCGTTGCTGCCTTCATTGGAGCTGTCCTGCTCCTGCTCATGAACGCTTTATCCGTCGTAGGCTTGACGTGTAAGAATGTGGCAAGCAACAACAATTAGTTGCACGCCACAGAAGGAATGTTTATGTGCGTGTGCTTGTGTGTTGTGTTTGTCTGCTGTGCGAGCATTTTACCGACTTGAGAATTTATGTTCAGAGAATCTTCGAGTTTATGAATTTTTAGTCGGGAGTTTTTCGCTGATTAATTATTTGAATGGATTAATGAACAGAGTTAACCAATCTCGTAATTATACCAAGCGAATCTAATCCATTAATAATTTCAAGTCATCAGTGACGCCAGGGCTTGTTCGTGAATCAAACCACCGCGCGCCGCCGTCAACACGCGTCGGAGGAGGATGAGCTGGCGGAGCTCGGAGAGCCTCCGGCCGAGGGAGGCGGACTCCAGCCTGAGCCGGCGGTTCTCGTGTCGGAATAGCAGGCAGCGGTGGGACATGGACCCGGCTCGGTTCGCGAGGTCGCGGTTCAGAGACATGAGGCGGTCCGACTCGGTCCGGAGCTCCTCGAAGCGGCGGCGCTTGCGCACGCGGCAGCGGCGGGCGGACTCGCGGTTGGAGATCTTGCGGCGGAGCATGCGCTGCTCGTCCGGGGACCGCGGTCCGGTCGATTCGGAAGGAGAGCAAACCGGGCCGGGGGAGTCGAACCAAGAGGGGTCGAGGAGCAGCATGGTGCGTAATTAGACGGCGAAGGAGAAGTGGGAGGAAAGGGAAGGAAGGAGGAGGCGAGCCCCCGCATTTATACACGCGACGGCGGCTGAGAGGAGGACCAATCCATTCTCCGTGCGGGAGTCGATCGGGCACGTCGGCTCGAGAAGTGGACGGCGGATGGATGGACCGCATGGGAAAAAGTATGGAGATGACGTGGCGAGGTCCAGATGAGGCGTTGGCTTAACGACGAAGGAATCGGTGGCGTTTGGATTCGACTAGATTTTACGTGGACGTCGTTGACCCAGGTGGACTGCCGCGGCAAAAAGCAGTTGACAGTTTCTATTAGATTTAGACTGACGTATGATAGTGCATGATTTCCATGATCATCTTATCTTTTTTCTTTTTAATCTTTCGTTTGCGAGTGACAAAAAAGATCGACAATCCTTTAATTTGCATGCTTTTTGCTCAAAGTAGATGCCATGCACAGTCGCATCTCTGTCAGATGTTGCCAACCATATCCGTCACGTTCAGTCGAAGCCACTGGAGCAGCTGTGGGAACCTAAATGAGTGCGTGTATCATGGGCACAGACTTTAGCTGGCCACCGTGGGATTAAAGAACTCTTTTTTTATCCCTACGTCAGTCGATCACTCTAACATCAAGATATAAAGATGCAAAACAGGATAAAAATTTATATTTGAAGAGTACAAATGAGGATGGGCATTCCTATTTATAGTACAGAGGGCTCTTTGAAAATACTTATGTGGTATAGTTAGTGTATTTTAGTACGAGTGCTCGGGTGACTTGAGCCTTTTGTGCTGGGGTGCATTTGGGAGCTTTAACATTTTTTCCTACCTAATATAGTGATTCCTCCCTCGTCGTGCCTTCCTCGTGGAAGTGATCAATATGATCCTAAAACTATCATAATACCTCAATTAATCACATAGTTAGGCTATTCCCCACACTTGTATCAAATGTTCAAGCTTCGACATAAATGTTTGTCTAATTATTTCTCATAAAATACTTTGACATAAGTGGTGCTCTATGTTGATCTCCTCGGATAGGATCCTTGGGATCTTAGTGATATGACTTCAACATGCTTAAATGGAATACTGAGTAGACCTTGAGCCTGGATGGAAGCTCCAATTTATGGGCCACCTTATCTGCTCTTTTTATGATTTGAAAGGGTTCCTTATATGCCCCCGATAATTGTACAACGGTAGCAATAGAGCATCTTCTTAATTTTTTAAGTATCTAAGAATTGAATCCTAGTTTTAATTAATTAATTAATAGATGAATGTTTATCACCCTAGGATTAATCGGTGTAAGTTGGATAGTTTGATGTGAACTAAACAAAAGTTCTTTGTACCACATCATAAATCATTGTGGCTCTTAAGCTTGCGTAACACGAAATATAGCTTCACAATCACTTAGTTTCCCCACTTGGCACTAGACATTTGTTCTCAAAATCTTCTGATCTACCTACTTATTGTGCAAGCAAGTTATGAATATATATTTAGGGCTTAGTGTAGTGGCAAGAGGCCGAATACATTTTCCAAGCAATCATGCTTCAATTCTCACACATGGCACACTTACGACAATTGAACTACTGGTGAAATTGGGGCATCACATTAGGAGTCACGTGCTTCCTGAATTTCCTTGATGGATGGAATGTAGGACCGAACAGTCTATCCCAAGATTAGTATGGCTATAAGATCTGGATATATGGTTATGCAGTGATAAAGGGAGCCCACCAAGTGTGGGTCAAAGGCTAGAGACAGCAGTCAACGTGGAGGTCAAAGTCAAGAAGGTAAGCGTCAGAGAACTAACGAACCCACCAAAGGAGGGCCGAGCGGAGCTCGACTTTAATGGCCGATCGACAAAGGGTTGGTCTAAGCAGAACTCCCGTACATCCAAGATCATCAAGCACTCATCACAGAGCAGAGGAACGTGGCGACGACCGAAGCATCAGTTCAGTCGGGTGGAAATAATCCATCGAGCCGAGTCATTGTAGGGAAGCAGCAAAGGTCGACCAAGTGGGGATCCCCGACCGAACGGCTCTCCCACTCGGCCAAATAGTGGACCTCTCTCATATTCTTTGATATCCCTTTGAGAGATAATGCTGCTGACAATGAGGCATGATCAATAGGCGAATCATACGACGGAGACTTCTACTGTATTGTTAGAGATTTGCATGCCCTGTTAAGGTATGGTGTCAGAGACACTTTCCTGATAAGTCATTTCATAGGATAAATTGGAGAACGTGACCACATCTTGAGGAGTGTGTACGTCGCCCGCTGGGGCGCTATATAAAGGGGAGTTCATGCACCGACGTAGGTATGCGTTATTTAGTATTCACGCTTGCACTCACTGTTGCTCCTCTATCTTCTACTATTCTGGTGACTAACTTGAGTGTCAGAGGGTCAATGCTAGGGACCCCTTCCCTGACTTGGCACTAACATTTTTTGTGTTGCAGAGCGGAGTGGAGTCTACATCCAGTCAACATAGAAGTCATATTCCCAGCTAGCTGTCTCCACAATTTTCGAACAAGATCACCTGGCAAAAGAAAATTATGATTAGATATATATATTTTTGTCGGGACTTGACAAACTTGTAGGTTGCTAAAGTTGGACTAATATAACCAACAACAATAGCACTGGAGGTGAGCAGTTGTTGGTATGTGGCCTTGCTAAGCTATATATTGTATGAGAATTGTTGGTACAATTGATCTAAAGGGTTTTAATGTTTGTTTGACAATATATTTAATGGAGCTTGGTCAAGGTTGACATAGTTAATTGAAAAGTCTAGTTAGGTTAAGGTTGACCAGATGACTGACAAGTGGTGAGTAATCTACCAAGTGACTGGCAAGTCCAAGCAGGTCAAGATGACCTGATGCTTGACAAGAGAAAACCCCTAGGGGGTAACCCTAGGTTTTGAAGGAGTGAACTCTAAGTAAAAACCCCTAGTGAGTGAAGCTAGGTGACAAAAGTCCTAGTGAGTGAAACTAGGTAGTAAAAGCCTCAGTGAGTAAAGTCAGGGAATGGAACCTTAGAGAAAATAACCATAGGTACCTAGGGGGAGGTAACCCTAGGTAGTGAAAAGTCATGGAGGAGTGAACTCCAAGGATGTGTGATCAAGCGGTTGACCAGACCAATGGATTTTGGTAAATCTATATATAGTTTTATCAACAGTATTTTGCTATTGTGCTACTTTAGTATTACAGAAAAAGTCTTAATGGATTAGGTGATAGACACTGAGCAAAGAAAGTCTAAATAGGTCTGGAAGACATGATGTTTAGCAGATAAATTGAGGTAAACTACTGAAGGTAGTGAAGTGAGGTCATATCATATTAGGGACAAACCTTAGGTAATGATCCAACTGAAGAAATCAACGGAGGTTTCTAAGTTGAGATCAAGACAGTCATTACTATCTCATTCATGCATACAATATTAACACTAATCTTGCTCTGTAGATTTATGTTCTAATTCTATTTTATAGGTTAATTATTATTTATATTACTAACACTATTTTGCAAAAATTGGTATTCAATCGATGAAACAAGGCTATTCAATCGACAAATCGAAGAAAGATCAAAGCGGTGAGATTTGATTAGGATGCAAAAGGGAACATTTAGTTCTGTCGATAGATCAGCTTATTTCTAGATTTAATGGAGATTCAAATCAAAACAGAAAAGGGAAAAAGTTGTTCAGTTGATAAAAACAGAATTGATTAGTCACCAGAATGGCGAGATTTACAGGATCGAACAGATCATATTTCAGCAAACAAAGAAGGAGCTGTGGTTTTATTGACAAATTGAAGGTTTAGTCGATGGATCGGTTAGTCGAAGGAACGGTTTTTCAGTCGACAGAACGAAAGTTATAAAAGAAGCCCTCGAGCTCCGAGCCAGAAATAACTTTCAGTCTTTTAATTTACTACTACGTTTCTTCTGTGCTGGTGCAAGCTTACACTACTATGGTGAAGTGTCCCACAACTTGCAACTTCTTTTTACACTCATCTGTTGTCAGTATATTTATTTAGTTGCACATTATATTTACATCTGTAATATTTCTCTGGCATTTAATAGATTGTCCAACGAAAGTGATCGACAATCGCGAACCTTGGAGTAGGAGTTATCAAAGATTCTAAACCAAGTAAAAATGACCTTATCTTTTTAATCTACTGCGTACTCTATTTTAAACTAAAGTAAAGAAAAGTTTTAAAGTGACGAGATCCCCCCCCCCCTTCACTCAACCTCAATGATCCTTCAAGAACTGAGTTATGTCTAGCCGACATGGCTAGTCTCACTATGAGGCGCTCACATAATATTTGAGACAGATTTATAGCAATTCATTAATCCACTCTATCTACCTAGCGGTTTGAAAATGCACACTGATAGAAAAGTTTATGTTTACCCCCATTAGCTTAAACAATTTGGTTGAAAATTTGTCTATGAACCATCCAACTCGATCACTAACAATGGACTATAATCCCTCCCCCCAAATATTTCACCACATTCTCAAGGAGTTGCCTCCTCAATTGGACACTCCTGTGTGCCTAGAATGAAAGTCTCATACTTTAAGAATTTATCCACTGCAATCATGATGTAGTCAAATATTCTATCAGCTTTCAACAATCATATTTTAAAGTCCATCCAGATGCTTTCCCATGGGTGTTTGGTGTAGGCAATGACTACAAGAGATTGGTTGGGGGCTTCTGTTTCGTCTTGTCTTGTTAGTACTCAAGGCAAGCCTTTATGTATGCATCAATGTTGTCTCCATTGGCTGACATAGTTGGTTTATGCAAGGGTGTTGTTGTTAATAGGCTTGAGGTCGATTCACAGCGGATGTAGAATGCCTTGCTGGTTGCCTCAACCCTTCATATCATGCGCTGTTGTTGCTCGAAGAAGCCCCCTATAATTTACCTCTCTTCTAGACAGGGGGAGTCACCTTGGAGGGGAGCTAATGATTTCACCTTTTGCTATCAATCAATGTTGTTTCTCATGTGTGGTCAATAGTGATGAACCATGATTAGTGCTAAGATGCAATACACTCCTAGGTGGCTTGCTCACCTTGAGACATAACACTCATGCAACATCTTTTTTGCGTAGCTTCCCATGAAGTGACACATTTAGCAGTTTCCCTTTGTGAGCAATAAGTCCTACTCAATCTAAAACCATCTAGTCTTTCCCTCTTTAACACATTCCTAGGAGGTATGAGTTATTGGATTATGACAGTCCTTTTTATATTGGCATTGAGGATCCAAGATCTATATACAGTTGGTAAATGAGACAATCAGAGTATTAATCAGGTCAAGAAAATGCAGGCCGACTACAAATTCATAATCATCTAATGGGATTACCACAATGGTTTCCTTGCTTTGCCATTGTTAGGTTGAGTGTCCACTCCCTGTGTAACTCCCAAGGTTAGCACCTACTTTGAGTTTACGATATTGATCCATACATTGCCTTTCTTTACCTTAAGGTCTAGCTTCTTGTTGTCTTCTAGGATGAAAATATGTCTAAGGTTGTGCCAACTAGTGCCTTGAGCTTAGGGGTGTAAATGAACCAAGTCGCTCGTGAGTTATTCGAATCTCGATTCGATAAAAGCTCGTTTGAGCTCATTTAATGAGGCTCGTTAAGATAAACAAACCAAGGTCAAACTTCACAATACTCGGCTCGTTAGCTCATGAACACGTTCGTTAAGCTCATGAATCAACTTTTAAATAAAAAAATAATAGTTTTGATAT
>JBBMJZ010413103.1:4716228-4729776 GCA_037833815.1 Zingiber zerumbet | reverse complement strand
TTTCGTGTTCGGTTCGGGTCGTGTTTTCATGTCGGGTCAAAAATTGCCACCCCTACTCAAGATCTCTCCACCTCCCATATGTCACAAGGAGCACTAGCCAAGTCCTACCCCCTCGGCTTGGGAAAGGAGGGTGGTACAACACGTAGAAGTGGCACATAGCTCATTTGTTGAGCCTCGTCACTGGATACCCACTTTCTATACATACCACCGATCCAAAACTCACAACACTCAAGATTGTTGTCAGTACGTCCGGGATAGTCGATGAACGACTGAGCTAGGATGGATGCCTCCCTAAATTGTTCCATAGCTGATTGGACCTCCAACGCCGAGCCCAACACAACCTGCCAGCCAGCCAATACATGACAACTACATGACAACCAAGCCTCCCTAATGATGGCACGGAGCCCGCTCAGACTTGGCAGGAAAAAAATCTCAGTAATACTGTTGTTAGAAGGGTTAGTATGATCTCTGGAGGCCCCACTAAAAGAGATTCCAACCAAGCACGAAAAACTCATAGTCGTCGACTTGAGATCCATGAGTCGGCTCCAGCCAAGAATAAGCGGAGGGTCCCCAAATCAGCTTTGGGTCCGAAGATCTCGAAAGAATAGATTTCTCCCATAATGATGCCTTGATTATCAAAGTCACCATTGCCAATTATGAGGTGGCCAGAGTTTTAGTGGACACAAGAAGCTCTGTTAATGCCCTTTTCAAGATAGCCTTCGACAAGATACAAATTGACCAAGGTGATTTCCAACTTATGGCCACCAAGTTATACGAATTTATTGGAAACCAAGTGCGCCTCTTAGCTAAGTCAGACTTGCCATCTCTTTGGGAGTTGAACCCTTAAGGAGGACTCAGAGAAATATGTTTATAGTGGTGAATGGTTTGTCTGCTTACAATGTTACTTTGGGAAGACCAACCCTATATGACTTTAGAGTGGTGGTCTCCACCTTCTACTAAAAGGTAAAATTCTCTATAGAATATCAAGTGACCGAGGTGAAGGGGATCAACTAGTGACTCAGAAGTGTTATGTGGATATGATCAGAATGGAGGTACATAAAGTTCAAAGAACCCAGGCAGCAGGAGTGCATGCCATGAAAGAGGAATCTATATCCCAGCAGACTGAGAATCAAGAGGAGGTACAAATCCACCCTGATTGGCAGAAGGAGTCACTCGGATTGCAGCTGATCTTCCTACACAAATTAAAGAGAGACTGATTGTGTGCTTATCTCGTAACAGGGATGTCTTTGCTTGGTCACCACAGAAAATCACAGGCATTGCTATAGCTATAATAAAGAATAGACACCACATTCCCCCAGTTGCTCGACCTGTTGAACAAAAGAAAAGGAACATTAGGGTGGATCAAAACAAGATCATCCGAATGGAAGTAAACAAATTATTGAAGCTAGGAATATTCGAGAAGTTCAATTTCCAGCCTGGCTCACCAACGTGGTGTTGATGGCCAAACCTGACGATAAGTGACGAGTTTGCATTGACTTCTAAGACCTTAACAAAGCATGTCCCAAAGACTATTACTCTCTCGTCGCATCGACCAAATAGTTGATTCTACCTTTGGGAGTGAGTTGATTTGCATGTTAGGCACCTACTAGGGATACCACCAATTCCCCCTCACCTTGGAAGATCAAGAAAAGGTCGACTTCATTACCTCTAATGGTTCCTTATGCTATAATGTTATGCTATTTAGGCTAAAGAATATGGGAGCAACTTACCAAAAGCTCATGGACAAAATCTTTCAACAGCAGATCAGAAGAAATATTGAAGTTTATATGGATGATATCCTTATAAGTCTGCCCGAGCGGTAGACTTAATTCTAGATATTAAAGAAATCTGTTGTATCTTGTGGAAATATGGGCTTAAGTTAAATCCAAACAAGTGCTTATTCAAAGCAAGAGAAGGTCAATTCTTTGGCATATCATCACTGAATTTGGAATTGAGGCCAACCCAGAAAAAGTCCAAGCACTCAGAAACATGAATGCCTTGTAAAATCATAAAGAAGCCCAGTGACTAGTAGATCAGATAACTGCACTCTCCATGTTTATCTCTTAGTTAGCCGAGATGAGACCCTCCCCTTCTTCAAAGTACTTCGCCAGGCTATAAAATTTCAGTGGGGTGAAGATTATAACAAAGCCCTTGCGGAGCTCAAGGAATACCTAGGGATGTTGCCAACCCTTTCCAAGCTTGTAATCGGAGAGCAACTATGAATTTACTTGTCCGCTACCGAGGAGACTATTTGGATTGATACTAGTTAAACAAGATAATAATATACAACAACCTGTATATTTTCTGAGTCATCTATTAAGGGGTGTTGAGTGTCAGTTTACTGCTCTAAAAAAACTAGCTTATAGGCTGGTTTTGATAGTCTGTTGCCTACGACTTTATTTTCTCTCTCATCCCATCATATTCCTCACTAATAGGACCTTAGATAGAGTGTTGATGAATCCTAAGACTTCAGAGAGATTGATCAAGTAGATTATAGAGCTAAGCTAATATGAAATATAATGTCAATCCTGAATGACTATCTAGGCCCAATCCCTCATCAATTTTCTAATAGAGGTTCACAGTTTAGAGCCCGAGGGCGTGTAAAAAATTTATGTGAATGAATCCTACACTTGACAAGGCAGTGAAGTGAGGATTTTATTAATACCCCCAGGAGGACGTAATGCAGTTATTCATTCTGCTAAATTTCGTGCATCTAACAATGAAACTGAATATGAAGCTTTGCTGGCCGAGCTTCAAGTAGCAAAATATATAGAGGTGACTTGGGTGAGCATCCACTCAGATTCTTAGTTAGTAGCCCAACAACTGACAAGAAATTTTGAAGTCAACAATGAATGACTCAAGATGTACATAGGAGCCTATGAAAAGATGAAGGTTGGTTTTCTAGAAGTTACTTTGCACAAGATAGTCTGGGCATATAATCAGAAAACAGACGAACAAGCAAAAATAGCCAGCTCATTATCCACCTGGGTTCTAGACAAATTCGTGGCACAACCCCTGCTGATATCTCAGATTGAGCTTCAAACAAACATAGAAGAACTAATTGATTAGCGAGTCTCGATAATTTCTTATCTTCAGTAAGGAGTTTTGCCAATCGATGCAGAGCAGGCTCGTGATGTTAGGAGAAGGGTCAACCATTTCACTCTAATAGGGGATTATTTATACAAACGGGGTTTCTCGTGCCCATTACTCAAGTATATCATACCAAATGGCATCAACTACATTTTGCAAGAAATTCATCAGGACTGCTGCAGAAGTCATGTGGCAGGCCGAATGCTAACTCATAAAATAATTATTAGTAAGGTACTTTTGGCCCACTTTGCATTTCTTGTCAAAGGCATCAGAACATTCTTCACTATCCGACCGAGCCCTTGAAGGCATATATAGTCTCTTGTCCCTTTGATTAGAGGGGGTGGACATCGTGGGCCCCTTTTTGACCGCCCTTGCCCAGAAAAAGTTTATACTCATGGCGGTAGACTATTTTTTCTAAATAGATGAAGGCTAAAGCTTTTGCTAGGATCACAAAGTAGGCAATCATCAGATTCCTATGGATCAATATCTTGTGTTGATTCAGAATCCTCTATAAACTCTTCGTAGATAATGAGTGACAATTCCAAAGACATAAAATTTGAGAATGGTGCGAAAATTTTGATATTCTCCAAACTTTGACCTTCGTAGTGTATCCGCAGAGAAATGGTTAGGAGAAGTTACAAACTGAGAAATTATTCGAGAACTCAAAACCAAACTCGATCATGTGGGTGACAACTAGTAGAAGAACTACCAAGTATTTTATGGGCATACCGGACCACCCATTGGGATATCACTGGGATGAAGTCTTTCCACTTAGTTTACTGTAGTGAAGCGGTTATTCCCATTAAGGTAGGTGAAGAATCCGCTCAGAGGTTGCTACATGATTAAAGTAATATTCATAGGCGGCTCCTTGAACTTGACTTTATCAGCAAAAATAGAGAAAGGACAACCGCTCGGTTGACATCCTACTGACAGAGGATGAGATAAAACCATGATCGCATGTTATCCCCTTGTTTTTTCAAGAGGGCAATTTAGTGTGGAAAATAATCAAGCCGGTCAGAGATGTTAGCAAGCTGGAGCCCTAGTGGAGCGGGCCTTATAAAGTTATTCAAAAGCTTATTTTGGGTGCCTACCACCTTCAAGATTCTAGCGGTAGGAGGTTGGATTGACCATGGAGCGCCAATTATTTGTAGCCCTACCAAACTTGAGGGCATTTCTCCGTTTATGAGAAAAATATATATTGTCACATGTATTTTTTTCACCCCTTAGTAGAAACATAAACATGCTTGCTCGACATTATAAAAACATCCAGACTCTTGCGTCACTTGATCGAGTTATAAGTGTGGTTCTCATGCGTCCAACAACAGTTGGAAAAAACACCTAGACTCTCGCATCTCTCGATCAAGTTATAGGTGTGGTCCCTATACGCCCAATGACCTTCCAGTTAGAAAAATTATCCAGACTCTCATGTCTCTGGACTGAGTTATAAGCATGGTCCCTATGCACCCAACGACCTTGTAGTTGAAAAAAAATATCCAGACTCTCATGTCTCTTGATTGAGTTATAAGTGTAGTCCTTATGCACCCAACAATCTTCTGGTCGGTAAAAATATCCAGATTCTTACATCTCTTGACCGAGTTATAAGCATTGTCTCTACATGCCCAATAACCTTCTGTTTAGAAGAAAACATCTAGACTCTCGCATCTCTTGATCGAGTTATACGCATAATCCCCATTCGCCCAATGATCTCCTAATAAGCAAACTATCCAGATTCTCGCATCTCTTAATCGAGTTATAAGCATGGTTCCCAGATGTCCAACGACATTCCAATTAGAAAAAACATCTAGACTTTCACGAATCTTGACCGAGTTATAAGCGTAGTCCCCACAAGTCCAACGACCTTTCAATAAAAAAAAATATCCAGACTCTCGTGTCTCTCGACCGAGTTATAAGCTTGGTCCCCACGCGTCCAACGACCTTTTGACCCACAAAAACATCCAGACTTTTGTCTCTCTTGACCGAGTTATAAGTGTGGTCTTCATGCACCCAACGACCTTTCGGTTAGAAAAATATCCAGATTCTCGTGTTTCTTGACTGAGTTATAAGCGTGGTCTTCACGCACCCAATGACCTTCAGGCCGACAAAAACATCTATGCTCTCACGTCTCTCGATTGAATTATAAGCGTGGTCCCCACACACCCAATGACCAGCCGCTTGCCCGACACACATACTCCGCTGCTCGTTTGGCACCCACTTCGCGTCTTGCTCGGCACACACTTGGTTGCTTGTTTAGTACCCACTCCACTGCTCACTCAACACCATAATAAATCACTTGCTCAGTGGCAATAGTTCATAGTCAAAGATTTTAACTTAGTGAGGAAAAGTGAAGATCCAAAGTTCTTCAAACTTCCTATTGTAAAAATCCCAAGTACAAAAATTGCCCAAAGTTACAAAGCTTAGTAGAAACACAAATTAAGCAAAATCAAAAAAAGGAATCATCTAGGATGTAATCAAAGATCTTTGGCATCTTATAAAGTTTGCAGGGAGCTCCACTGTCAATTACTCGACCTCATGGAGTTGCTTTATGGCTCTATCAACCCCATAGGAGAACATTTTTATCATCCTATTGCTTAGAAGCTCATTGGATTCTTTGGAGTGGAAGTATTCAATCTTCTTGGCCTCAAATCACTCAACTTATCTAGCATGGTAGCTTGCCATTTCGGCCTTCAGAGCCTCCAGCTCAGTCCCCTGAGCCTCTAAAACCTTTTGTTGCTATTGGACCATCACATCCTTAGCTGCTAGCTTGACCACTTTCCCTTCCATCTCTGAAGTGTGAGCAATGACAATCTCTTTCAACTTGATGGAAAGGGCTTTTGTCTCAATAGTTTTCTTGTCCAAATCGGACAAGGCCCTTGCCTTTCTAGTGCTCTCTGAATTGAACCAAGATTTACAGGTATACAAATTGGCTTGGAGCCTTTCAATGGTTGTTGACTGAGTGACAATCCTCTCCCTCTCCTCAGTGAGGACCTTCTTGGAGCTATAACCTCTTCCTTTAGCTTAGCTAGCTCCTCTAGGACCTGATCAAGAGGAGCATGGGTATATTATAACTCCTCCACTCATTTATGCCTGGTTCACTTGATCCAGGTCCACCGACTTGTGACAGAGAGACATCACCGTGGTCTAAAACTTGAAAAATATAAAATATTAAGGTTGTCCTAAAAGTAGAGAAATTCTATAAAAATTAAGCACTTACCCCAGTCACATCCTGGGCTAATCTGTCCACCAAACCACTCGGTGATAGGTTGGGATGTCGCCCCATGTTGTCTTCCCATGCCTCGATGAGTTTTCCTCTTAGACTTATAAAATGTTGGGGTACCAATGGATCTAAAGGGGGCACGGCCAAATCCTTGTGGGATGGTACCCTAATGTCATGCTTACTTTTATTGAGACTGGCCTACGAGATGAACTAGGCTTGGACGTAGATGCTCTTTTGGAGATGATGTTGAGGTTTCTCCTCAAACGGATGGTAGGCGCATCAGGGGGACCTATAAGGGAGACTGAGTAGAGGGGATCGCCGATGAATGTTTCTTGCATCGGATCCTAATGGGCTCATCAGATTTAGTGGATTTCGAAGATATCCACACAGGCACCATTTGAAGGAGGGGGTGGTGGCAGTTCCCCTATAATTACTGTCATGTCACTGTCCCTTGCCCCATTGGTCACCACCTCACTTGCATTGGCCTCGCTGACAGAGATGGTTGATTGGTGGTTATGCTTTTCTAGCTTTTCTATACCAATTTAGCTCATCCTCATTGAGCTTTAAGGTCTCAGCCACAAAGGTTTTCCACATGGTCCTAATTGTTAAAAGGAGAAAAGACCTCAATTAGCTATAATGTAAGATTAAGGTTGTGTTCCTTACTAAAGTTGAAGGGCAGTCCGACCTTTATTGGACTCAGCCCAAATATGCAGAGAATGGGCTCTTGGAGTAGTTTGTCGATGTTGAACTTCAGGCCGATGAATGGCCCCAATGCTTAAATAAAAGTAGTCTCCTAATGGCAGTCTCCCATCTCCGAAACGAGGGGGGGGGGGGGCAGATCCATTTGTCAGTCGGTTAGCCAAGATACGGGCAAGATCAGTCGTAGGAAAAAAATAACCAGACTTCCATTCCTTATTAGAAGAAGACATCTTATCGAAAAAGATACCTTTGATCGAGCTTGAAGAATGAAAACCTCTGCCTCCGATTTCTTGGGGTAATAAAAGTAGTGAATGACATGAGGGATGAGGGAGATGTGGCACAATCATAATAGGATGATAACTCTATATAGTAGTCAAATGAAATTTGGGGCTAACTATTGAAGGAGAATACGAAAATATTGAGATATCTCAGAGAAAAAACTTGGAATAGGAAAGCGAAGACCTCACATAAATTGATCCTTGAAAAAAATAATATAACCAATGGGAGGAAGAGTGTCAGGGATGATAATGTGATGATCTATAGGGATTTCAAAGGTGAGCGCCATGGTTCAAAAAAAGCTATGAAGTGTTAGGGAGAAACTTGCATACGAGGAAAGTTGAAACCTAGGGAAAAATTGCGAGAAACTGTGAACGACGAGCACTGGATAAGAACGTGTGAGCTGCACACCTGGGCCAGCAACGCTCTTTAACCTCAAAGGTGTCAGGGCATAGACGTTCAATCTAGAGAACAATAAAGGTAGGCCAATCACCATAGCCGTCCAATTGACGAGCCAAAACTGCCAAAAACCTAACTGTCAAATGTCTTTTCAAGAATTAAAAATCATGCATGGGTGGACCATGTAACAACACTATAGAAAAGTACATTTATAATGGATGCAACAAGGGAATCGTGACCCTGATACGCCATTACGCGTATCGCCGCAAATTTGCCCCTTTTCAAGGCAAATGACATTAACAACAAACTTAGTAGGGTGACATTAGCAGGGCAAGTGAACCAATCGGAAAACTAAAACCTGTGGGGGTCTAGTCAGTCAATCCAGGGCCTTCTTCAACTAGACTTGAAGGGGAGACTTGTGATATGCCGGATGATGAGGAGTCCCTAGTGGGGTCTGAAGGTCAATGGGATAGAATAGGTGGCAATCAAAATCCAAGGTTAGCCAAACCCGAGTAACCTTCCTGATGAACTCTCCCTGCTCAAATTGGATAAAGGTCTATCTGACACCCAGGAGCCCAGCTCCCCACTCAGATATTATAGGGGTCCAATCCCCCACTCAGATACTATCAGGGCCCAACTCCCCACTCAGATACTATCGGGACCCAACTCCCTACTCAATTACTCACGGGGCTCTACTCCCTATCACATCCCTATCAGTTAATGTCGATCAAACAACCTAAGGGCCCGACTCCCCACTTAGATACCATTGGGACCTAACTCCTTACTCACTTACTCATAGTGCTTTACTCCCCAGACAACTCAGGGGCTTAGCTCTCCACTTAGATACCATCGAAACCTAGCTTCCCACTCAATTACTTAGGGGTTCTTCTTCTCATCACATCCCAATTAGCAAATATTGATCGGACAACCTTGGAGCCTAGCTCTTCACTCAGATACCATTGGGACCTAGCTCCCCACTCAATTACTTATGGGGCTTTGCTCCCCATCATACTCCAATCAGCAAAAGTCCACTGGACTTCCTAGGGGCCCAGTGCCTCATTGGTATGCTATCATAGCTTAGTCAACCCTCATGAGAGACTAGACTCCTTGTTCTCGACCCATCATCTGACTAGCAGTCCAATAGACCTTCCAATCCATAAGCCCATTTTGCCATTAATACAATACATAGGTTTGCTAGAGAATCAGAGGGTTGTATCTTTGCACATATACGCAATGCTCCTCCCATACCTACGATGAGACTACTGGATATATGGATGCATGACGATTAGACAGACTATCTAGCAATGGCATGATGCCTCATTAAATCCGGAGATATATAGAGGCATTATAAAAGGGGGTCCCTCTCCGCTAGCGCAAGTACGTGAGTCTACTACTTTTCTTCGATTATTCCACTATTCTTCTTCTTTTGAGGATATTGACTTTTCTTTTGAGGATATTGACTTGATTGTCGGAGTAGTTGTGTTAGGGACCCCCTGACCTACTTACTGACGATTTTCTTCCTCTTTTTTCTTCTACTTGTGTTTGTAGGCATTTACAGTTTGAAGTCTTCTTCCAATCAACCTCCAAGCAAGCTCACAGGTCTATTGCTCACCGCTTCTAGATGGGATCAAACTACATTATTTTTTCACAAAATAGAGTTCTAAATAGGTTTATTTATTAGAAGTTCCAACATTTGAACTAATTGCTAAGCTTCCAACTAATAAGAAACTATCATATTGAATATCTATGTCATAGATAATTAATATAATTTTTGTTTTTTCACCAACCATATTATGCAGAGAACAGTATCCATCCGGAGAAGGGAGCGCAAAGATACCATATTGGTTTCTTCAAAATTCCAAATTTCACAATATTCTAACTCAAGAGTTAAGTCAGGTAATTACAATTGCGACATGCACATGTACAATTGTTTACGGAAAAATGTTCCTGTGGATTATTAAGATAGTTTTAATTTGTTCTTATATATAGGCACAATCTATGGATCATGAGCATGATGATTCAAACGCCAGAATCTTATCAATTCTTCATGGTGACAGTTACAGTTACAGTCTCCATCTGTAGCTCGTCAGCTGCGCAATGAGAAAGAAAGATTATGAAGAAATCTTCAAATGAGTCGAGTCGACTCTTTCTGTGTTTGTGAGATTTTCTTTTTCTTTTTGTTTTTTTTTTTGTGTTCCTTTAAGATAACAAATAGAAAGAAAAACTGGTTTGGGATTGTTAGTGCAGTACTAATGGATTGGTATTGGCTTGCAAGTTAGTTAAATCTGTATGAGTATCACTATTTGCTATATATATCGAAAGTAATCAGAACATGTTACAGTTTCAGAGCTATAGACCAAAGCAGTCTGCTAAAATGGACACTGCAATCTCCTCCCCAATCCCTTCTGCTTGCTTCTGGGGCTTCCCCTTCCGGTGTTCACCTTCTCCCTTTTCAGGCTTAATGCTGGAGCGGCGCTCCTCACCATGAATTGATCCAGCAGAATGTAGGATTGAGCTGCATTTCTCGTGAAGCCTTTGCAGCCCCGCTTGGCAAATCTCTACCATGTTTGACATCTTTAATTGTATCAGTGGCACAAAGCAGGGCTAAGTTTGGAGGAGGCATTTGAGTAAAATAGGGGTGATGGTTGATGTGAAGCTGCTGCTTCTTCTTCCCCTTGTTTTTGATTTCAGTGGATGGTTTTTTTGTGGTTTTGACTATATTTCTTCTATTATTTCCATCGTCGATTGAATCACTGACAACTTTTTGATCTTTGTCCAGGGGCCGAGAGGAAAAGTGAGTTGTCTAAAAAAGGGGTTTTGTTCCATAGATTTCCGCGTTTACGTGTCCTGAAATAAACCAAAACGGTGTGAAAGTGGGAAACAGAAGAAGCAAAACGGTGGGTTTGCCTCTTCGCTTTTCAATACAGAATCTTTCATTCTTTCTTTCTTTTCCTAATATTTAATAAATATTTATTATATTTTTAAAAATGTATAAAATACATTTTTTTATTATTTTTTTTTTTAAAAAAAATGTCAATTTAATTTTTAATTAAATATATCTTATTTTGTTAGAAAATTTTAATTTTTCAGAATCTCCAGTAGCAAAACCCTGAGCCCGCAAAAAATTGTTGTGCAGTTTTCAACATTTGATCTGGATCCTCCTTCCTTGAGCAGGAGCAAAACCAACATTAGCCATGGAGACATGGCTTTACCATTAATGCATGCAATTATTAGATATTAAAGAGATCGGCAAATCATAATGGTGAAAGGAACTCTTGTCTTGCAGTATTCTTCGATGTCACCATATGCCAAGAAAGTAAATGCAGATTAATAAACCTCATGAAGTTGTTGGAATGCCGAACGTAAAGGGATCTGAACTTGAGAAAACCTCGTGCTAGAAAATGTGACTCCTGCAATTTCTAATCCTCAAGCCAATGCTATTCTCAGAAATTACGACATAGCTTGACAACATACTTACCAGAGGAAGCAAATCAAAACTGTATGGTGTGAGAATATCCCCTTGCATTATAGTTTCCATAGAAATTCCAACATGAATTAGTGGCTTACTTACCCGACTAAGTAAATCAAAAACTTATGATGCGAACATCACTAGTGCCCCACCAAATTTATTGCCATAAGGACCACATTCTTGGATTGCCCCACGAGATAATTCTTCTTTGTAACATGGGGCCTCTGACCTCAACCATAATTGGAAAAAGAGCATAGGAGTAGACGACTCAGCTTGTAGACAGTTTGAGATCACGCAATTCCATGACAATATTTTTCTTAGGAATTCCATCGAACACCTCCCTTGCCTCTTCTGTACAAGCTTAACAAGCTTCATCTATATGAAACCTTGAAGCTTACTTATTCGGCAACATACAATGAGTGGTCCGATTGATGATACCCCTTTTGCCAAACTACCAAAATAATGCCGCAGAGGCTAACGGACACGATGGGAGGAGAAGATATGATATTTAGGGATAGAAGAGGAGTGTAACAATTTAGAGGAATATAGCTATCGAATAAATATAACTTTTTCTCCTTATATCTTTTTTATGATACAACTTAGTTTATATAGCCATGACAAAGCAAGTCCATAAATAATTTGCTTCTTCCTACGTTAATAGCATGTACTTGACAATTTAACTCATTATGCTAACTTAATTAGCCACTAGATAATTCAATCCAACTTGATTTGATGAAGACCATAATAATTTGGTTTTGAGTTCTAACAATACAGTTTGGTTTAGTTTTCTAAGCATGCAATTTAGTTTAGACTTTCAACAATGCCTCCCATAAACCAAACTTGCACTTCACTCCTAAGCTTACTATAATTTTTGTGAAAGTAGGTCCTCCAAGTGGTTTAGTGAAGATATAAACCTTTTGTTCATTGGTCCTGCAAAATTCAATATGAACAATATCTTCGTTCACAAGTTCCCTTAATAAATGATATTGAATTCAAATATACTTTGTTTTCCATGAAGGATTGGATCCTTCGAAATTGAAATTGTTGAACTGTTATCACAAAACAAGATTGTTGGATCTTCTTGATCATGCTTAAGATTTTTCAAAATTCTACGCAACCAAAGAAATGACATCCTGCAAAAGAAGCAGCAATGCATTCTTCTTTTGTAGTAGAAAGTGCAATAGTAGACTGCTTCTTTGAACACCATGCTATAGCTCTACTTCCAAGATCAAAAACATAATTTGATGTGTTGTTGCTATCATTGATACTTCCAGCTAAGTCACTGTTAGTATCACCAATACTATTAGTTAGTACACTTGCTTGATCGAACATGCCATAATCAAGAGTTCCTTTCACATATCTAAGGATTCTTTTTTGCCGTCTCCCAGTGATTAGAGAATGATTTCTCTATGCTCACCAAACTTACAACATATGTAATATTTGGCCTTGTAGCAGTCAAATACATTAAGTTTCCAACCAAACTTTAAAACATAATTGGATTAACCAATTTCCCTTCACCATGCCTGCTCAAATTTAATCCTACAACACAAGGAGTTGAAATAGGATTTGCATTCTCCATTCTGTTTTTTTTTTTTAATTTCATTTGCATAACTCTCTTGAGTGATGAAAATTCCATGCTTGGACATTAGAACGCCAATTCCAAGAAAATGGTGTAACTCTCCCAAATTAGTCATCTCAAATTTGTTCTTTATTGAGAGTTTAAAATTATTTAGCATCTTCAAATCATTACTAGTAAAAATAAGATCATCAACTTAAAAACTTACAAATATAAGGCCTCCATATGAATTGGATTTGGTGTAGAGAGTATGCTCTAATGGGCATTTTAGAAAACTATTCTTCTCAAAGTAATAATTGATGCAACTATACCAAGCCCTTGGAGATTGCTTTAGCCTATACAAAGCTTTTTTCAACTTGTAGACTTTATCTTCTTCATATTTTTTAATAACACTAGTAGGTTGTTCAAGATAGACTTCTTCTTGAAGAACACTATTTAGGAATGCCGACTTGACATCCATTTGAAAAAAAATTTCAATTGTTTTGAGCTGCAAGAGAGATCATTAATCGAACAGTATCAAGTCTTGACATAGGAGCAAATACCTCTGTAAAATCTTCTCCTTCTTTTTGCTTATATCCTTTTGCTACAAGCTTTGTTTTTGTTAGGATGTAAACTAAAAACCTAGCTTTTTGTATAAAGATTTATTTTAAAATGAGAATCACATTGGTCAAATGTCTGCATTTAGTTAAATACAGTTGTTTATTTAATTTATATTGTAGATAACATGGTGTGCGGTGTCACACAAAATATCATGTTATCAGTTCCTTATAAATTATAAATAGTAGCTTACGACCAAGATGGATAGGGACAAACCATTGGAACGGT
>JBBMJZ010413103.1:4642418-4666868 GCA_037833815.1 Zingiber zerumbet | reverse complement strand
TATCAAGTTTTTTTCTCTCTTCATTATTTGCACCATATGGATTTAGTGAATCTAAAGACACGAGAAGTTCAACTTTTATATAAACAATATCTATTAGCATTTAAGAGAAATATTTTGATAAATTACTATGTGAAATATCAAAGGAGAATAACCTCCGACTTCATGTTCATGAACCCTAAAATTATCCTCTGTGTTGACCTAGGGACGGGTTGGCGGGGGCACTGGGGGCGAGCGAATCACCTTTTTTGCCACATGAACCCTAAAATTATCCTAAATTAACATTCAATTTTTAACCTTTATTATCTTTTATTTTACTTGTAAAATTCATAAATTACAAGAATTCAGATGCTCAAGTGTAATTGCTTTATATTCAACCTTTGATTATTTAGCAAAACGTTTATCCTAATATTAGGTTAGCAAAATTTACTGGACCTTTCTTAAGCCTGAATCTTAAACCTCTCTATTTCTGGTAAGGTTAACCATGTTGGTATAAGGAGTACCAGATGATCGAATCTGTATTTTAATAATGACAAAGAGGTTCAAAGTTAAGTTATCTTGTGATCTAACAAGTATGACTAAGTGTGTAGGAAAGTCCGAAATGATCTTAGGCAAACGAAGTCCTGGTCTGAGGGACTGGACGACGAAGTCTTGGTAGGTCAAGGACTTTGGGCAAAATCCTAGAGTTGAGAACTCTAGATAAAAATCTTAGGGTCGCGGACGCCAGGTGGAAGACTGGACGAGTCATAGAGCGGACGTTTAACATGCATGAAGTTCTGAAGTCTCAGACACTAAGCAAAAGTCCAGACGGTTTGGAGGACCAGTCTGGTAAAAGGTAATTTCTCCTGAGAGGAGTAGGTGAAAGCGTGTTCTCCAAAGAGGAAACAGTAGACATCGGTCCTACCTAGAGTTTGAACGAAACTCAAAGTCAGGACCAGACGGTCCAAAGACTGTCAAATCTTGTTATTTTTTTACATATTATTTGTCTGAGCTAACCTTATTTTGCAAGAAATTAAAGTTGGCAAAAAATAGTGGTTCGGGCACTCGGAGCTGGTCAGGGCACTCGAATTGGCTTCAATAGTGAACAGCCTAGGCGGGGGGCCTGGCCAGGCACCCTGGTGGTCCAGGCACTCGGTGTTGCTCTAGGCGCCCGGATGGCCAAAAGTCAATCTGCTCAGATAGCTAGAGCGCATTGATTGGGGACCTACGTCACGGTCCTAGTGCCCGGAGGTGGATAATTTCTGTCTGATCAAGTTTTAATGAGAGCATGCCACGTCAGCTCTATGAAGGCGTCTGGAGGAGGTTATAGGCATCCGGAGTGGGTTATAAAAGAAGGTTTCGACCAGCAGCTAGAGAACAACATTCTGAATATCTTTTGCTTCTGCGTACTACTCAGAAAACGCCTCTACAACACCCGAAAGCTGATCCAATGACAACTATGCTGAAGATTTATTCCTCTTAGTTGTCTGTATTTTATTTAATTGTTCAAGTTACTTATACACAATTATAATTACTTTTGTAACTTATTCGGATTAATAGTTATTGCCCAACGAAAGTGATCAACGATTACGAACCTTAGAGTAGGAGTCGTCACAGACTCCGGACCAAGTAAATCAAAGTGTTAGCGATTATTTTTTTTTTCCCTTTATTCTGTTGCCATTTTACTCGATCAATTTTAAACGAATGCGAAAGCCACAAGTACTATTCACCCCCCTCCTAGTGTGTCTCAATCCTACAATTGGTATCAAAGTAAAGCCGCTTTAAATTGGTGAAACCACCAATACGTCTTTCGTTTTTTTCTCTCTATTTTTTTTTCATTGAAAATTTTCAGTTTTTTCTATTTTTATTTTTTCACTATTAGTTAGAATGGGTGAAATAACCCTTTTGACAAAATTTATTATAATATTTTTTATTATTATTTTTTAAAATTAGTGTAAACACCAATAGAGTTTTACTATTTTTGTATATCTATAGAGTTTTACTATCTCTTTTTATGATTTTTAATATTTAGTACAATATTTTAATTTATACTGTAAGATTTTCTATTCTACTTTTATTGCACTATAGTATATTTAATGGACGGAACATTTGGCTCATCATTATTATCTGAAGAAATGTAAAAGTATCCATTCCTTTTTATATTAATTAGATGTCGACTTATTGTGTTCATCAAGCAATTTATTTTTACTCTGCGCCACCATTATAAATGGCACCTTCCTCTTGGATCAAGAATTGGCACATGTACTTATTAGTTCTTACAACATGAAACATAGAACAAATATATAAACAATAGTAAATACTTACAGTGATCTCCCAAAATAATCTTAAAGACGACGAGTTAAATCTCAATAAGTTCTTCTTACTTATTGTCAGAAGAGTGATCACGTATCAAAAAACTCTTTAAGTTTCATGAGTCAAATCCCTCTTGATAAATGTTTCCTTTGTCCACCGTCGCTCCACTATGCACACACTGATCATCATTGTACCACCTCTATTTTGATTGTTCCTGGATGCCAATTTATATAGGAAGCAAGCATCGGTTATAAACCGATGCTTTGATGACAATCAATGTGGGAAGATAAATGTGAAAAAACACCCCTTCAGCGGCGCTCACTTGGTTACCAGGATTCATAAACTCTATTACTTAAGCCTGGAGGTCTAGAGTTTGAATCCTGGGGGAGGCAAAAATCCACTGGCCAGGGGTGGAAAGTCCTAGTGAGTAACGGCACAGCCGACGGTCGATGGTCGATGACCCGAGGGTCACCAAATGGGCCGCCAAATGGGTCGGGTCATTACATCAACCTTGATCTGAGGATGATTACACAATAGAGAGTGGCTGAGTTACGATCTCGATCCCGAAGAGGGTTGGGATTAAACCCCTCTAGAATGTGTCTCGACCCGTTTGGACTCAACCTTGAGCTTCGTTAGACTCAACTCTGATCCCATTCTAACCAATCTTGTTCATGATCGATAGGTCATCTTAACTTCTAATTATCTAGCTCAACTATCTGGATTGATTTTTTATTGTCCTAGTCACACCACGTATTGACTGACTATCCCCCATATTTGAGTTAAACTCAGTAAAAAGGTAATGTAATAATATTTGAATTAAGATTAAAATTTAAAAGAAAAAAATATTTATCTTTTGAACTTCCACTTAGATTGTCTAAATATCTTCTTTCAAAAGGATCATGATTATATTACTATTCAAAAGCTGTGAAGATGATGCAAAGGAGGGTCATGTTCATACTCTAAACTAGTCTTAAACAAAATTTATATTTCATAACTTACAACTTGGTACCAAACAAAATTTATATATATATATGGTATTGTTGGACCGTTAGTTGGACCATTAGCGGCTAGCTAGAGTGGGTAGATAGCCTTACAAGTAAAGTTAATAAGTCTCTTACTTTTAAACTTAGCAAGGATACACATGTTAATTAATCAGATAAAAATAACAACACATAAAAATAAAGTAAGAAAAGGACTCTAAATTTACTTGGTTTACAACTGGGATGTTACTAATTCAAGATGATGAAAGCTCTACTAAGATCTCCTTTGAAGAAGGTGAAACAGCCTCTTACAAGCATTGAAAGCTCATAATGAAGTACAGAAAATGAAATACAGTGTGTTGTTCAGAACTTCGAGTACTAGGGCTCTATTTATAGTCTACTAGTCAAATCTGGTCATTTGCTAACGTGACACTTCCCTGGGCTCCTAGACTCGATCAAGACGTCTAAACTCAGTCGAGTCGATCCACTCCACAATGGTTTTCTCCAATAGTTCTAGACTTCCCGAGCGCTTGGACCTAGTATGGGCACCTAGAGTCTACTAAAGTGGACTCTGGGTTGATCCTCTTCAACAACGGCTATGCTGGCGTGGCCTCCCTTCCCAGGCATTTGGAAAGGATCCAAGCACCTAGAGTTCATGCTCCTAGACTCAGTTCAGGAGCCTGGAAATGGCCAACTAAAAATTTGACAATTTTCTCCTATGGTCGCTTAGGTGATACTCTGTCCTTCTCCTCCAGTAGACTTCCTCCCGACTTTTCGTCCCTCGGATGCATCTGACATGCTCCTCAGATGCACCGAGCCGGTTAACTTCTTTTTTGTGTCATCCTTCTCATTTACTGCATCTTTTGCTTGACTTTTTGTGTTCATAATTCCCTACACACTTAGATACAATGCATCAAATCAGCAAAGTCTAACTTAATTCAGTTGATCACATCAAAACTAACTCGGGGTACTTATAATCTCCTTTTTTTTATATGCATCAACCCAAGTTAAATTAGGGTTAACAAACAAAAAAAAATAATAGTTAAATTGCAAAAATTATAACATGAAATTTTACAATAAAATACATATTTGTAAAAAAAATAAAATTGAAAACTCCCCCTTAATTTAACAACCCCTCTAATTTTCTCTCGTTTTGATCACATCAAAAAATATAAAGGAAAATATGAAAAAAAAAATAGACAAAATTAAAAAAAAAAATCTAGGGGTTGTAAATAGAATATTAAAGAATGTGAACTTTTACTAAAATTATTTTTTAAGAAAAATAATTGTTAACAATTAATCCTTAGTTTTGCTTAAAATAATTTTAAATTTTTGAAAAATCCTCAAAAAATTTTCAATGTTACATAAAAATATTTGGATCAGAATTAAAATTTTAAGCAAAAATACTATTTTTGTTATTATCAAAATAAATATTTTGAGATAGAAATATGTATTTTAAAAATTCAATGATTAAAAATATATTTTGACTTCAAAAAATCCAGCTAATTTTTCTTAGTGCATAAAATAAAATGTTTATCTACTGAAAAATTAAGTTCTTCAAAAATAAATTTTTAAGAATTTTTTATTTTAAAAATCCTATTTTATTAATAAATTTATAAAAATAATATAACAATAAAAAAAATTTTGAAAATTTTTTGTTAGTAGATAATATATTTGTCTATCAAAAAAATTAAAAACTAATTAAATTCAAATAGAAAGTATACGAAGCAATTAATTTAGCCAAAAAAAAAATAAAAAATTCAACTATAATAAATTCAAGAATGCATATAAAAATTAATGCAATGGATTAGAATAGATTTTGAGATTCAAAATAACTTGTTGCCTACTGAATTAATTAGATATTGTTTAGAAATATAATTTTTAGGGCACTTTTTCAATTTAACCCCTATAATTATTCAAATACCAATTAAGCATTTTATAATTTTTAAAATTTGAACTATAAACAAAGTTTGATTTTCCGCATGTAGAATTCTTTTTGATCATTTCTACTTGATCTTTTAATTTTGCATTTATAACCTTAAGTTTATCAAACTCTTCTTGTAGACTTGCATCTTTCTTCTTTTCATTTATATATTTAGTCCTATTTTTGCAAAGACTTCTAGACAACATCTTAATTGCATTATAGAGTTGATCAGAAGGTAACAATGGTACCTCTATTATCGTGTCAGACTCGTAGTTCGACACTCCTCCTTCATTGTTGTTCTCGATGCTAATTTCAGATGAGCTTCTATTATTTTCTTCTTGGTGAGTACCCATTAGTGCTAGTATGGCGTATTACTCCATCTCAGATTCAGATGATGGTGATTCATCTCATGTCACCTTTGGGTTCTTGTGCTTCAAGTATCTTGGTCCTTTTCCTTTACTTTTCAGTTTTGGGCAATTGTCCTTGATATGTTTTTCTTCTTGATAGTTGTAGTATCAAACCTTCCTCTTTCCCTGGAGAATCTTGTTGACCTATTTCTTATCAAAGTTATTAAATGTTAGGACACTTTAGGAGCTAGAAGGTGTGGTGATTAGCTCCAATCGCTTCATTGATGATTTGTTGTAGCAGAAAACTCGAAGCAATCGCTAACACTTAAATTTACTTAGTATCCACCTTCTTGAGGTGACTAATCCAAGTATTCATACAGTGCACACACTCCACTATAAAAAAAATACTCCTTAGAAACAATCGGGAGATGGAGAAACCTCGTACAAGCTTGGATATAAGAAATGCAAACAAAAAATACAAACTAGGTTACAAAGAAATCGAAAATGACTTTACAACATGAACATTTATTTAGCTTGCTTTCTTCTTGCTTGGAATAGTCTCTTGGTGGTGGAAAATGTAATAGGACTTGTTCTCCCAAACACCCAAGAACTGACGACTAAGATATGTGTGAGTGTTGCCTTTAAACCTTTGTGAAAACCCTGTTCTAGGGTTCACTTAATGCCTCCCAGTCGATTCATCTTTTTCCTAATCAATTGTCACACCATCCAACCATTTGCACACCTGAAGAATGGCTCTTTTTAGAACCCTAATCGATTGTCGAGCCATCCCAATCGATTTAGAAAATCTTAATCAATTACCCAATCAATTCCCAAACTCTCTATTTTCTCATGAAATGCCTTAATTGATTAACTCAATCGATTAAAAATTGATTCCCTCTCTCGCAACAAAAACAGCTTTTAATTGATTGCCTCAATCGATTAGCATGGCTAGAATCGATTGCCCAATCTATTCCGCCACCTTCTATTATTGTGAGAAAAGTCTCACTAATCGATTGCCCTAATCAATTAGGTTAGGGTCAATCAATTACCCAACCCTAACTCACTTGATCCAAGTCTAGGGTTCTCTTGCCCAACATCCAATCAGTCGTGACATGTTGGAACTTTCTCATCAAGTGTTCGGTCAACTTTTGACCCACTTGGACTTTCCATCTCATGTCAACTTCCCGTTGAACTTTCAATCACCAAGTATGGTCCTCCTTAACCCACTTGGATTTTTTGTGTCTAACTACGGTTAGAATTTTCCTCTTGCCAACGTGCAGTTCTCCTTGACCCACTTGGACTTTTCCTTTGCCAACATATGGTCCTCCTTGACTAACTTAGATTTTTCTTTATCTAACCGCAGTTAGAACTTTTCACATGTCTAACCCTCAAGTTAGGACTTTCCCAGTTAAGTATCCGGTCCTCCGTGACTTACTTGACTTCTCTCTCACACATCGTCAAATATTTAGTTAACCTTGACTTATTTGACTTCTACTTATATATTGTTCAAAAATCAAAACTCAAGCTCGAAGTCTCAGCAGATCGTGGAACCAAGCAGGAAGTCTAGATGGATCAAGTAGACCTGACATCTGGTAGATGGACTTGATAGGTCTGGAGGACCCGATATTGAGTCAAGTAGAAGCCCTAACAGCTGATCCGATGCTGAGCGGTTAAGTCCAAACAGGTCTAGAGGATCCAATGTTTGGTAGGTAAGTTGATGTAAGATAATAGAGGTAGTGCAATGAGATCATGTCCCATTAGGGATAAACCTTATGTACTTATCTGACTGAATAAATCAACGAAAGTTTCTAAGTTGAGATCAAAACAGTCCTTACTGTCTTCATTATACATATTTGTGTTTGTCTCAATAAACCAAGATAGAGGGAGGGAGGGAGGGGGGAGGTAAATAGCCCTGAAAATAAGATTAAGACTTTATTTTGCTTTCTTTCTTAGCAAAGACAAAAAAAACCTAAGCTAAAAGAATAAGTGGTAAAGAACTTATACTTGGTTACAACCGAGAAGATTGTTAATCCAAGAAAAATAACAACTCACTAGAAGTTCTCCTTTGGTGATGGCGAGTAGCCTCTTACAAACATTGACAACACAGAATTACAACATAGAATAAAGGAAATGAAAGCATAGAGTTGTAAACAAGTGTTGTGCTAAACTCCTAGGACCAAGGCTCTATTTATAGCCTACTAGTCGAATTTGTCCATTGGCTGACATGGTAGCTCCGGGCGTCTGGAGCAATTATAGGTGCCCCTAATGGTACACCTTATCTACTTCACAACGACTCTTTAACGGCTTGATGACAATACTTTATCCTTGCCCGGGCTCTTGGTTCAGTCCAGTTGCCTGGATTGGTGTTGCCATGGACTCTAAGAGTTGTCCTCGCCACAATGATCCAAAGAGACACTTGTGTTGTACCAGGCTAGTCCAGGCACCCAGACGGGTCCGAGCGCCTGGAGTCTGGGCACCTGGACTTGGTCGAGGCACCTGGACAAGTTAACTTCGTATTGACTTATTCGACTGCTACTCCAGTAGCTTGGATGTTTCTTTGGTCATCCAGAGTTGAGCTCACCTGAACCCAATTCTAACTTTCTCCTCGAGCAGTCTTCCACTTTATCTTCTCGTCCCTCAAAAACGCCACACGCATCCTTCTTATCTGTCAGTATACTCTTCCAGAGCACCTTGTGTCTTGGATGCACTGAGTCCGTCTACTCGCTTCCCATGTCATCCTTCTCGCTAGTAGCATCTTCTGCTCAACTTTTTGTGTTCATAAGTTTCTGCACACTTAGACACAAGGATCAAACACAATGGGACCTAACTTAATTCGGCAGACCACATTAAAACTATTCCAAGGTACTTACAATTTGTACTAATCTTATTTTGCAAGTTTATGCTCTAACTTTGTTTTGTAGGATAAATCTTATATCTATTTTTACAAGATCGTTCCATTGACGGAAAAAGGTGTTCAGTCGATGGAATCCTGAAAATCTAGATTAGTGAGATTCAATCCAGACTACAAATGGAAATTTTGGTTTAATCAACAGATCAATATATTTCCATAATTAATCAAGATTTGAATTAGAGTACAAAAGCTAAAAAGATGTTCAGTCGACGAAAAGACTGTGTTCTGTCGATGGAACAGCGAGATTTTCGCGATTGAATGAATCAGATCACAATAAACAAGGAAGGAATAAAGGATTCATCGACGGATAGAGTGATCAGTTAATGGATTATATGTGTATATAAGGACCTTATACCGCACACTTTGTGTACACTTGAAAAAAAAAATCAATTCAAAATTTGTTTTATGCTTAATACTATGACTCAATTCCTAAACTCTAAAGACATAATCTTATTAGCATAACCAGAAACTTAAAAAATAAAAATAAACACCAAATGCACTCTCGCGGACGGCGTCCACAGGTAACGTTCTGAGCATAAAAAAAAAATTATATATATATATATATATATATATATGAGGAACAGGTCATGACTATATTGTCGGGGCACTTGGAATTGGTCTAGGCGCCATAATTTTTTTTTTATTTTTTTATTTTTAAAAAATAAAAATTTCCTTAGATCCTAAACCATGCATCCAAAATACATATATTGTATTAAGTGAGTATCTAATTTTTTTTTAACTTGAATATTATAATCTAATCTCTAAATGTTAAAAATAAAATTTAATTGACTTAATCCTGGAGTTAAAAAAAATAAAAAATAAATACAACGACTGAATTTGGATGTTTGGATCAATTTCAGATATGCTGACAATACAATCATGGACCGTTGCGTAACGAACGGTCCACCGTTTATATATATATATATCCCCTGGTGATGTTTAAGTGGTGGTCCTGTTTAAAAACATGTGTTTTTCTAGGGCTGCTATTGCTTCTAGCCTATTCATCTGTCAGTCAACCCATTCCCTTGATATCTCTTTATCTGTAAATATGAAAAGGTCAGATGCCGAATTAAAGAAAAATGAAAACCCTAAAAGGATATTGCTTCTGAATTTTGATAATCTTGAAAACCTTGTGCCTTGACTCACCCATGGATACAAATAGGCATAATCTATATTTGGTTGCATTCCCTAGACCTCAGAAGAGTTAAGTAAAGGCTGAACGCTAACACTTGTGGTTAAGAAGATAAGTAGGATGTGCTTGGGGTGGTCCTTGAAGGCTACATGCCATGACAGTGATCTCGATGGCTATTGGCTACTGTATTATTCATGTGGGCCAAGGGGAGTCAGTGCCGTGGCAAGAAGCTGAAACACCATTCAAGGTCCTTGCAAATGGTATTTATCTCACTTTTAAATTAAATATTCCTTTGACTTAAGCTTCGCATTTCGATTTAACTATCTTTTTTCTTTTCTGACATTGCCAATTACAATAATATAAGGATCAATAAAAAAAACAACACTTTTTTCATCAGCAAAATGGATCATTTCTTTGTTTGTCTTGCGACTCATGTCAGCACAAGACAAACAACACCGAGAAGGCATCAATAACGCCTTATCGTTTCGACAAGTACTGAGCAACCATTCTTGACTTGAGTTCTTCGGTAGTGTCGGCCACATGCATGGATGGGCATGATCTGCTTGAGGCCATCGATAGCAAACTACTGATGTGGATGGTGCAACGCAAGTTGAGCATTTTTATTGATTTGTGTGTTCCTTGTGGGCTCTGGCTCCTGAGAGGAAGTCTAAGCTCTCCTCTCCTCTCCTCTCCTCTCCTCTTCAGTGTTTGTCGCGTTTAGAATGTGCCAAAATCTGTGAGAAAAGTTTGGATGCTAGCTCCACCAGATAGTTGAGCACCGTGCAATATGTTTGAGGGCATCACATCCATTTAGTCTCCAAAGAATAAACAGTGGATCTAGCTGCATGGCATTGTGGTGAGTGCGCATTATCTCCTTATTGCTTGTCTTGACAGTCACGGTATACTGAGGGGAATTGGGGAATCACAGTTTCTTCTGTGAGCTAGGTTTAATTTTTGCACTTGAATTGTATTAAAGATCAACTCTTCAATCATCAATCATCAATCATCTTCCTTTTCCTTTCCACAACCCTAAGTCAACTTTTATGGGGGTAATACAGATATCCATCTCTTCTCATTCGACTAATTTTGAAAGTGATTAGTCTCGTCCCACAAAAATTTTTCATGTGCCATCAGAATAAATTAAGAAGTCCAGATGGATTCTAATGGACGACCTAGTGTCTCAAATAATTCAAACTCCTCATGTGTAATATATGTTATGAGTGAGATTCAAACTCTCATTGTATAGGGAGATCATCCCACCATTTTCCATCGCATCATTACCCTGGGAGCCTAAGTTAACTCATTTGTAAGTCCAACATCTAGCTTTTAGAGGAAGTTAGAAGTGCTTAGATAATGAGAAAAGAGATTCTTTGCACATAGGTGGGGGTCGTGTACAAATTTGAAAAGCTAATGGCATATGCAAATGTGATGCCCATATATATAGCGAATGAGACTTATGTGGTGCTTTGTTAGCGCACTTCTCACGTCACACTTCGCGTATAGATGTATCTTTATGAGTCACACATTATGGATTAAAGTATTTAATTTATGGTAACAAAGATATGCAGAGACATTTGTATTTGAACTAAGTGACAACGATTGACAATGATCGTTGCGCGCACTAGTAAGTTGCGTGCTAGTTGGTTGATCATTTTTGTGATGTAAACATGCCTTGAAATAATTCAATCTCAATCATCCAAGAGTGTAGATCAACGTAGGATAGGTGCAACTAGACGGACATACTCCCTCATAAGGGTGTAGACACAGCCATGAAAGAGTCATGTGCAAACTCACTAGAATTTAATGATAATTTTAAAAAAATGATAATCCCAGTTAGCCTCATTGATTATCTCTGAGAATGAAAAAAATGATAATTTTAATTAGCATTGACTATCTCTGGGGTGACCGGTCCGGCCCCACGGAAGTTTCCCAGTTAACTTCAACTATTAGAAAATTATTTAAAAGTTAGGTCAACCGCAAACTCCTTATTGTAGGAATGTTGATGGTCAACTAGCTAAAGGGATCCAAATATAATGTTAGATATGATGTGTATGTAGGATGAAAATGAAAGTGTAATATTTGCAATAAAAATATAAAATATTAAGCATGCGCTAAGAAAATAATATAACACTTCGCTACCTATGTTATATATCCAATGAGTCACCTCTGCCCCTTTAAATGAGATAATAGGGCAAACCTCTACGAGTGGATATGATACATCGTCAACTCCTCAATAATAAGACGAGAATTTGTAATGAGCCTTAATTAGATGACCTCTGGTTGAGTATAACCTTGATAGGGACTCACCCCTAGATAAAAAAAAACCATTAAGATAGATATCATCTATCGAAAACCAGCAATTAGACTCATCCTAATTAAATTGAAACTAACTGAATTTATTATTTTTTTCCTTTTTAAAAGTTAAATTCTATCGTACTTGTCTAAATTAAATATGGGCACATAGTCTTCAAATTTATCTTCAAGCTTGATGATCCTTTACAAGTTCTAATGCCTTACTATTATACACTCAATCCATAAATTTTATCATCCAAGTTTGATCATTCTAATCTTTAATTCACATGATAACTTACTTCATGCAAATTAAATGACCAAGCGCACATCTAACTTTGATTAAATTATTTAATCTTAAGGGACAAATTCAACAAGCCTTCATATTTTATTTATTTTCACTTTTTATTAAAAAAGAAATTGTAAATTTATTACGTATTATTTTATTTTTTAGTTAAAATAATAAAAATATCATCGTGAGGTCAGCAAATCGGTATTTTCAAATGACAAAACTACCCTCCTTCCGCTTTATATTGTTCCCTCCCTACACTCTAAGTCCAACATCTATCGGTTTCTCCATTGGAGAGAGGCGCCGGCGCTCCGGTCGGCGAAGATGTCGACTTCCTTTGCCGGTGAGATTGCTACCGAGCTGATAAAGGAGCTCTTGAATGTGATCCGGATGACCTATCTCTGCCGGCCGACCGCCGAGCAGCTGAAGCGCTCCGTCGACTCCCTGCTCCCCATTGTCCAGGAGATTAGCCTCTCCGGCGTCGAGCTCCCCCAGCACCGCCAAAATCAGCTCTCTGAGCTCTCCGATAACCTCCGCCTCGCTCTTGAGCTCGCCCGCAAGGCCGCCGCCTCCCCCCGCTGGAATGTCTACAGATCCATGCAGCTCGCTCGCAAAATGGAGCGCATCGACAACTGGATCACCCGCTGGATCGAGCGCCAGATTCCTGCCCATGTCCTCGCTGATGTCCACCACATCCGCGCCGACTACGCCGCTCGATTTGACCGCATCGAACGGACCCTAGACATCACAGCTGCCTCTGTAATGGCGAGAGGCCCGGTGGCGTTGGGGACTGCGCCATTCTCGATGTTCCCTGAGATGATGAAGGGATTTGTGCCCCTGGCTGCGCCCGCTAAGGCACCGATCGCGATGGGGAGTCCGCCGCCGTCGTCGGGCTTTCCGATGCCAGAGATGATGGAGGGGTTAATGCCCTCTGAAGAAGCTGCGAAGGTACCGGTGGCGATGGGGAAGTCACAGTCCTCAGGGTTCCCGGTTGGCGAAATGATGGAGGGGCTGATACTGGCGGGAGAAGGGATGAAACCCGTGGGGGTCGGAATCAGGTTCGGAAAGGAGAAGGTAAAGGAGATGTTAATGGATGGCTTTGATAGAGTAGCCGTCGTTGGAATCTCTGGCATCGGAGGAAGTGGCAAGACGACGCTCGCCAGGGAAATTTGCAAAGATCCAGAGATTCGAAGTAAGGGCCTTTTACTTTTGCGTTTCCCTTTGTTTTTTCCTTGTGCAGAGATTTATTCTTGAACACGTTTGGATTTTTTTTTTTTCCTTTTACACATTGGCGCTTGCTAATCTTGCTTGTTTCGTTGTCCTTTGATTGAATTCGAGGTTTACTATAGTCTACTCTTGAATAAGATTCTCAAACATAGATCATATAAGCAGTTCCTTCTTGTGGTTTTATTAGATCGACTGAAGAGTTTTGACATTCTTGTATATCAATTATAAGTCTAGATAATTGGTTTCAAGAAAGAAGGTACTTTATCCTGCAAAATTCAAATCATTAGGGCAGATTCTTTGCTGCTGAAAAGAGTCTATTGTGGTAATTAAACTTTAAATTTTTGGTCATAGAATTAGTATAAAACTTACCATAAAAATTTCGATGAATTTCTGACAGTGTGCACTATGTTCTAGCTCATTTGCTTCTTGTTCTTCTTTAGGTTACTTCAAAGATAGAATTTATTTTGAGACGCTTTCACAGTCACAGAATTTGGAGAGTCTGAAGCTAAAACTGTGGGAACAAATTAGTGGCAATATGGTTCTTGGGGCCTATAACCAAATTCCGCAGTGGCAGGTGGAGTTGGGGACAAGAGATAAAGGGCCATTTCTTCTGGTGTTAGATGATGTGTGGTCTGCCTCGGAGCTTGAAGAACTGGTCTTTAGAGTACCAGGATGCAAGATTCTTCTTGTTTCACGGTTCAAATTCCCTTCGATTGTCAAAAACACTTATGAGATTGAATTACTGGGAGAAGAGGATGCTTTGTCCCTCTTCTGTCATGCAGCTTTTGAGCAGAAATATATACCATCTACTTTTGACAAAAAGTTAGTAAAGCAGGTAAAAAAACCATTATTTGTGTGCTTAATTCAGCAACTAGACGACACTCCTTTTGTTGCATGCATGTTTCACTTCAACAATTTTTCAATGATATGTTTATAATATAAGAAAAATACATTGACTATTAAATATTTTTGTCAAAATAATAAATTCTTTGTTGGGTTTTATTTTTCAATATTCTTCTGATGTCATTCTTTCAGGTTACTACTATATTTTGTAGTTCTACTAAATTTGCAATCGTATCTAATTTGGTAGTGTCTCAGTTGATAGTCACCAATTATTGATTATTATTTTTGTGTGTGATCACCATCATACTTTTCTCATAGATACTGTGACAATGGGAATTGCTTAATTCAAACTGTTAAAACATAGAGTCAATTTTGCCTGAACAGATTTCATTTGTTAATACAGGTTGTTGAGGAGTGTAAAGGGCTTCCTTTAGCTCTAAAGGTTATTGGTGCTTCTTTAAGAGATCAACCTCCAAAACTTTGGCTAAGAGCCAAAAATAAGCTTGCTCGTGGAGAAAGTATATGTGAATCTCATGAAAATAAATTGCTCGAACGAATGGCATCATCCATAGAATTTCTATCAGGGAAAGTGAGGGAGTGTTTCCTAGATCTTGGTTCTTTTCCGGAAGATAAGAGGATCCCTTTGGATGTGCTAATCAACATGTGGATGGAGCTCCATGATCTTGATGAAGAAGATGCTTTTGCTATTCTAGTGGAGCTTTCGAATAAGAACCTTTTAACTTTATTGAAGGATGCACAGTATGTTTCTTCAATAATTTCTGTTAGAACCACTATTGCTTCAATGTTCATAGATTAACCTCGGTTCATTTATACGCATACTGCAGGAACAGAGCTGGAGATATCTATAGCAGCTATACAGAGCTTTCTGTGACTCAGCATGATTTGTTGAGGGACCTTGCTCTTCATGTGAACAGTCAGGAGATTTTAACTTCTCGAAGGAGGTTAATTATGCCGAGGAAGGAAAACGAACTTCCAAAGGAATGGGATAGAGTTAAGGATCAACAGTTAGAGGCACAAATTGTTTCCATTAATACAGGTATTCAGCTCTGCCTTGTCCTAAAATGCAGTAGGCGACTCGTTCTTGGTAGATATTTTGCATTACACGGTTGATGATTGGAAGTATGCTTCAGCAATTGAATTATCTATCTCTTTTACAGGTGAAATGAAAGAATCTGATTGGTTTCAGATGCATTTTCCAAATGCTGAGGTACTAATTTTGAATTTTGCTGCCGATGCATACTTCTTGCCACCCTTTCTCAGTAGTATGCCTAATCTGAAGACTCTGATCCTGATCAATTATGGGGCATCATGTACAACACTACAGAATCTTTCTGTATTCACATCTTTAAGTAACTTAAGAAGTCTCTGGCTTGAGAAAATAGCTGTCCCTCCTTTGCCAAAAACTACAGTTCCCCTGCAGAACTTGCGAAAAGTATCGCTTGTTCTATGTCAATTGACCAACAGCCTGAGAGGATCAAAGGTGGACCTCTCATTGACACTTCCACGCCTATCACATCTAACGATAGATCATTGCATCGATGTAACAAAACTTCCTTCTGCCATTTGCGACATCAACTCACTTGAATGCTTAAGCATATCCAACTGCCATGATTTGTCAGAGTTGCCATGTGAATTTGGAAAGCTAAATTCTCTAAAGATTTTAAGGGTCTATGCTTGCCCTGCTCTGAAGAGACTACCTCATTCGATCTGCTTGCTGAAAGGATTAAAGTACCTTGACATCTCTCAGTCCTTTAATCTCCGAGAGTTGCCAGAAGAGCTTGGCTACATGACAAGTTTGGAGAAGTTTGACATGAGAGAATGCTCTAAATTGAAGACTCTACCAAGATCCTCATCTTCCTTGAAGTCTCTTGGTCATGTGATTTGTGATGAAGATATTGCTTTATTATGGAAAGAAGCAGAAAGAGATATACCAGATCTTCATATTCAGGTAGCTGAAGAAAGTTTCAATTTGGACTGGCTGGTAGAATAAACACTCTTGCTCACAACTTTCTCGTGAAGTACTAGTTGCTTTGCCTCCCTGTTTATATAACTGTAACTATAACTTGTATATATGAAGCCTAGCCTATTTTAGGAAAGTTACCAAGAGTGGGCTTGCTTCTGATCGGGTTTTTCTGTTCCATCGAGAAAATCTTGTCACTGTATTCAAGCTTCTAGCTTGCCTGTGACTATAAAGCAGTGATGTAGAAATCCCTTTTTAACAAATCACTAAAGACGAGTTTGGTATTGTATCTTGTTGTTTTCCAACCACTAACTTATGCAGAAGACTTGTAGGTGGAGTCACATGAACCTTCAAGATTCCTTTTTGGTTGTAGTAGTCAATGACTTTGTTCTCAAACCTAGTGTACAGAAACAGTTTGTCTGTTGCTAAGCCTTTGGTTGTCAATGACCTTGTTCTTGGACATGAAGTGGGACATTATCATCATCCCTCTTTCGCGTGTGCCATACCTTGGCCGGCATGGTTACAAATGGATTGTCGAAGGAATGGCCCAAGTGAACCAAACCCCAGACCCAGCAAGAGTTCAAGCGCAAGCATGGCTAAGAGTGTCGCGTTGAGCATCAGTACTTGTGTCATGGCTAGCCCTCTAGGCTTGCATGCTATAAAAAATTTAAAAAGTATATCGTGAAATGAGTTTAATTAACATGTTTAGTGAACTAAATGCCATGTTATGTAAATTTGTTGCTCGTGTTGAAACATTACATGATTTACATATGAGAAGTAAATTACTAGAAATCTGTTGGGAGTTGAGCAAAAGGATTTGGACCTTGGTTAGGTTTCCGTTTCGAAAAAACTTGAAATAGTGACTGCCATTCATCGATGTCTCTATACCCCTGGATATCGTGAAACGAAACTAATAACTCCTCATTTGCAAATTGTTCAGGGAAAGCAAATGTCTCACCACTGCCTTGTTCATATTGGTAACAGGTGATCAAACCATCAATGCTAAAGAAGAATATGACACTACCCACTTCATTGCAATGGCCCTTTGATGTGCCTTTCAGCGTTCATATATTCCACGCTTCTAAGAATGATGATATTCCAGCATTTGTTCACCATCTAACAGCTGCAGCTTGAATCGCTCCATGCGATACACAAATCGAGGATGATATCCAATTGCATAAGATTGCAAGAATTGTTCTTCAAAGCTAATCGGTCGTTCTCCAAAGCGAATCAGTCTTGATTTGTAATTTGATGAATCAGCAGAAATAGATTCTCTCTGCCGATGGATAAACTATTGTTTGCTAATAAAATTTTACATGTTTCTAATCTTTCTATTAATTTAATTTTTATTAGTTAGTTTGAAGAATAAACTCATGTTATTTTATTTTGTAAAATAAAATTAGTTAATTTGACTTCGTGAAACATAGCATTTGAAGAAATACTTACTAGTTTACATTAGCTAATTAGCTAATGGAATACTAGCAATGGAAAAGAATTTTTTTTAATGGTAAAATACCTCTAAAGTTCAAAAAGAAGTTTTATAAAATAATAGTTAGGTTGACATATAGAGTTGAATGTTAGATCATGAAGTTAATACATAAGCAAAAGCTAAGAATAATAAAGATGTTAAAATGAATGTGTAGACATATAAAAATTGATAGGATACAAAATAAGAATATTAGAGAATGTCAGAATTACATCTATTGAGAAAAAAATCCGACATATTTAAGGTAATATAAATATATACTTAAGCGGTCAATAAAAGTCTTAATTAGGCATATGAAATCATAATAAATACGCACATTAAGTGAGAAAAAGAAAGACTAAAGAAGACTTAATTGATAATAATAAAATATAATAAAATTTATTCAAATATAAATAAAATAAAATAAAAAATCAAGTCCAATAATATAGGAGCATTCAGACAGTCAACCATACTTACGGGAGAAAAATTTAACTGTGGTTGTTTACATATATTAACAAACTCAATGGAAACATGCCCCGTGCATTTTCATATTGGGAAATTAAAACATCATCTATCTAATTAGAAATCTGAATCATATCCAGTTGGAATCATGAATAGGTTCTAATAAGACAATTAAACTCAAGAGCTATCCCAGATATCAACCAAACCAAAATTGTAACGCTCCATGAAAGAAACAAGGCTTTAGAATTTAAGTCGAACCGAAGTAGTGCAGATAAAATTCATCAAACATCTGCGCAGCAATGGAGTGTAGCAGAGTCCAACTCACCCTCCCGAGGCTTTGGAGGCTGCGGGAGATGGATTCATAGGCTCAAAAGGACTCCAAGGGATTCTCCGGCATGATCTCAACTCCAGCAGCAGCGTGGAAGAGGAGGTGGAGGTTCACAACGGTTTGAATACGGAGGATCGAAGCAGCATTGTCGTTGTTCCCTCGAGAGATAGTTCAGAACGGCGAGCACTACGTAGAGAAGCAGCACGAGTGTTTCCATCTTCCTCAATTGTAGTAATGATGATAGAACCCAAAGGAGAGCGACATTGAAACGAAGGAATTGCTAGAGGAAAAGGTCATTGTGGACTCTCAGAAAGAAACTGAGATTCCATAATGATCAATGCACGGGCCATTATACCACATGCAAAACAGCCTATTCACAATTCACATAAGTAACCAACATAACATTCAAATTTCAAATAGAGTTCATAATATTAATCGTTGCAGGCATATAAATGGAGCACTGTAGACTCATCATAACACATATGAAATCAAAGAACCCCTAAACTACATCTTAAAAACTTGTTTAAACATTACAAAGGTTTAAAGTCACATGAAAGTTTTGCAAGAACCGTGGTGGTAATATTTCGAACCAGTTAAACAAACCAGCTATTATAATGTAAATGTAACAAACAAACAAATCGACCAAGCATGCATTCAAAAAACAAAGCAAGAGCTTTTTCAGTTTTAGCTTTGTTCTTCGCCATCTGCCAACTCCCTCTCCTCGGCTGCCGCAGCCATTAGTTCATCAAAATTTTCCGTCTTACCCAACAATATCTCAATCTGGATGTGGAACACAAACCATTAGATGGAGAGCAGCACAAGAAGCACTTGGTACTTAATTTGCTTGCGCAAGTCACCATATGCAGATAAAAGCTGTCATGGTGTATTAATCAATTGATTAACCTAACATAAACATGATACTTTCTCGCATTTTCTTTTACATTTATACATTTTCCATGTTCTATTACACTTGCAAATTGCAATTATGAGCATCACATTTCAAGTCGATGCAAATGTAGTAAAATGGAGCCCTAAATGCTTTGACTGTATGGTTTTTGTTCATGTTTTAACAACGATGTCCACTTGGGACGGTTCAATAGATAAAGCATGGGGTGTTACCACATGAGGTCTTGGGATCAAAAAAACTCGAAGCGTCCAAGCATGCCTTCTCCCATGCCTTGGCCACCTACACTAATGGCTAGTAATCACCCGTGATTTACCTCCTTCATATTAGCCTAGGGACGGATTGGCGGGGATGCTGAGGACGAGTGAATCGCCTTTTTATCACATGTTTTAACAACGCTATCCTAAATGAAACAGCGAAATTTTTGTACGCTACTTTTTTGCAAGTTTCCTTTGAAGAAAGCAAATTCAAGGGCAATCTAATGACCTACATAATGAATATTAATACTACAATATACTGAATACCTTGGCTTTTTGGATAGGCCTGCCCCTAGATTCATCATTGATATCAACAGTAGATGTAGTGATCTCTGCACCAAATTGATCAAAATTAAATCTCTTATGCACTTAAACAAGATAAGAAAAAAGTAGAACAAGAGAGAATCTTACTTCTCTCAACAGCAAGTCCATTGTTTTTCAGTATCTCAGCAATGGTGACAACAGTTGCAATTGCTGACAATAATGCAATAGATTAAATAAGCATCAAAAGCAGATACTGAGCAAGGGAATTTACAAGCTACTATAAATACTGAGCAAGGGAATTTAGCAACAAATTTGCAATTTAACTAGTTACCATAACCCCAAAGAATGCTGTAACTCAGAGAGCCCAAAACATAACAAACAATAATGTATTAAAATAACTTAATAGGATAAATAAAAAAAAATATAGACAGCATAAAATATCTGACATCTATTAATCCTCATATGATGCATAAGTATATTTATCTGCAAAAAAATATTAAAGTAAAAAAAACAAGGAATTCAAAAATTCAAACAAGCCAGACAAGCTCATAAGATTTGTAACTGATAAAACGAAACAAAATTAAAAAAAAAACTCAAGGATAAACATAGAATATAGTTACCGTGGCAAAAATTAGTAAGCATTTAATTTAATGATATCAAACCAACACAATGGATCCATACAAGATAATGCTCTAGTCATTTCCAAGCAAGATTTAATTAAACACACAACTCAAACTAGAACAGTGGTTTTTACAAGTTTAGAAAGAACCAATGGCTATGAAAAATCTACTTAGATGTAAGAACAAAAGATAAATGATAAAGATTTATACATGATGATGGTTTAATAAAAGTGCAGAAAAGAAAGATAAATAGCTTGACAGTTTAATGCCTTTCTCTTAGCTTGACCAAAGAGACAAGTATATAGATAATAAGTCATATGGATAAAGATACACTTAAAGAAAGAAATATGTAGACCTAGGTCTACTTGATATGCACCACATTTCAAACTCATAAGATAAGCTTGTTTGTCATATTTATAAGCTTTAATTACTAAATCTAGCTTGAAAGTCTTGACTTTTTAATATATCCAGTACAGAAATTTCGAAGGCAAAGAATCAATCTATGACTAATCTATATAAAAATTTATTTTTGCAGCAAACCTAGGAATCTATTTAGCTCTCAATAGCATGTTTTGTTGATCATGACATGTGCAAACAAGTTCATGTATAGGTCAACATCTAACAACTAGTCATACAAAAATATTTTTGGTTAATGGCAGAATCAGAACTCCATTAAGATCTACATCAGATCATATCATCAATATCTAATAAACGGATTATCCAGATTTTTTTGTAGATTTTCAACCACAGTTATGTTTATCTTTCTTAATTATCACAGTTCAACTATTGATTCAATTTATCTAAATATAGAACCTATAATCTAAATCCCTTCTTTGAAAGACTTTGTTATTTATCTAGCTTATCTAAACATTTTCTTTATTAATGACAAAAAGACTTCAGATACCCAACCTTTTACTAAACTTCATGCATTTTAACATGAATATAATTAGTAAGATTCTCTAATAATAATGTGCCATGGTCAACCAGTAAAGTAATCTATAGTTATATGAAACTCATTAGTGACATTCAGTATTCAAACACTACAAGCTACATTAGAGAAGTGTTTTTTTCTTATTGATATTACTAGATATTCTTTAGCTTTCAAAATCCTGTATGGAGTTTTAATAGGAGCTCTATCATATGTTTTTTTCCACATGCAATTCATTTTTTTTTTGATAAATTTATTATTATCTAATATAAATATAGATAATATTTATGACTAATTTACCATTTAAAAGCATCCTTATTGGATTCTAAAGAAAGAATATTTCTTGTCATAGTCTTCTCTTAATCATTGTTCCCTACGTTATTTTGGTGCGACTCACTAAGTTTTTTATGTTTATAACAAGGATTAAAATTTCATTCCACCCTGAGGTTTCAAACCTCAACCGGAATGAAACGGTATTGTGTCATTTCCCCTGTGTTGGTGCTAACACATGGTGTTGGTGACACCAATGGGAAGAAGAAGGGGCATGATGAATCAAAATGGAGGGGAATGCAGAAGGAGGTAGCAGAGAGGAGAAGACAACCTATGTACTCAAGAAAGGCTGCAACTTGGTGCAGTTCATAAAATTCAGGAAGATTAGTTATGGAGACCCATTTCATGTGTCTTGAAGTATTTTGAGTGCCTTCATCAATGGGGCAAAACAATAATTTTTGTCCATGCCAGCTAACATGACACAAAATGTAAAACCATGGCTTATATTGACTTTCAGACATATACTGGATGAATCAAATTAATGATTTCATGAAGTTTTTTCTCAATTTGTAATCATTCGCTTATTGTATATATATAAATACTATCAGTTATTGGTTGAAACTTTGTTAACCTATATTTACAAACTAATCAAATTCTATGGTTCATAAACTTGACATAAGTTTCTATTTCAACAAGTTTCTATTTTAACATACCATAAGTTGACTTTTTAGAGTAAGATATTGGTTCAAGGTATAGCTTCCAAATGGCATAGTGTTGCATAAAATTCAATAGAAAAATAAGATCCATGTATCCAAACCCAGAAGACTGAGGCAAAAGACAGCATGTTTATGTTGATTTGAGGTATGTCTAGAGCAGTCAAACAGGAACTCCTAGGCACATGCCTATAACTGATAAACACAAACCAAGAAACTATATTGAATTATTTACCACGTAAACAAGCATCTAACTAAAAACAAGGAAGTTTAATGCAAGGACATCCACCTGAGCAATATAATGAACCAATTTAGTGATTAGTTACTGTGATATTTTGATATAGGAAATCCCAAAAATAATACTCGACACTTAATCTTGCTTAAAGTTGAATATACACACAAAAAAACACTAAACTCGAGAACCTACCCATTCCCAGAGCTGATAGCTCGACTTCGTTATGTTGCTGCATGTATCTCTGCAATGAAAGAACATAATCATGATCAATTAAATGAAACAAAGAAATAACGACCAGATAACAAGGACAGAATAAAAATATGATAAAGAGAGCCATCACTCATCAGTACTTAGAGCATCCAGCGGCAAGCGAAATGAAAACACAAAAACTAGGGCTTCCAATTAATACCATCAGACACTAATAGCCTTCAACCCAAGACCGGAAATGACTATAAAATCAGAGAGGGTAATGAAGATCGAACCTTAGCGAGGTTGACGTAGAAGAACAGCGGCTTCTTGGTGTTGGAGACCTGGATCCGGTTCTTCTTGTAGGAATCGGTAGCCGTGATGTGGAGATTGTTGACGCCTTCCGTGACCTCCTCCATGGCCGATTAGCTCCTCCTCCGCGCTCGAGGTTTCCGAAACCCTAACCCTAATTTCCTTGTGTGGCTGCTGACTAGGGAGAGGAAGGAAGCAGACGGGTATAAAGCGACCACCGTTTACAGAAAGCAGCGAACCGAATCGGATCCTGTCAGTGCTCGGGTTGGGCTTTGTCGGATCTGAAATCGGATCCGATTCAGAATGGAACCCACCACCGACTTGAATTTATTTTTGTTAGATGATTATAATAATATTTTAAAATCTACGTATACTTTTTATCTTTATATTTAAATGACATTTTACTGAACCAAATCACGTATTAACTAAATTACCTAATTAATTTTCATAATACTTACCATATTTCTGAAATATCTCCTCTGTTTGTCTTTATAGGTTCATTAGTGACGTAGAGAGACTTCGGAATCGAACCAAAATAAAATATACTCTTAAACCTCCTGAGGGTATATCTATTCATTCAAAATGTTATTAATTTCCATTTACAGTTATCAAATTTAAATATACGAGTATAGATATATTAAAAAGATTTTCATGATTACATTAATTTTTTATTTAAAATATTTTTTTTAAAAAAATACGCCTATCAATGATAGTGTTGGTTAATAAATAAGTTTTGCATATTTAAAAATTTATTATTCACAATTTATATTATAAAATTTAGATATCTAATTGGATAATATCGGGACAGATGATATTATTTATTCTAAAGAATTATGTGTTGTCGGGCGCACAATTGTTAGACGGGATAAGATTCTCTGATCTCCTTGTCCTGGTCTGCTCCTGGACCATGACAAGAAAATTGGTGGGAAACAATGGCGAGATGAGATCCTCTGTCTCTAAAATAACGTGTCACCATGTCCCCTCGTCGATCGGACGAATTAAATCACATCTCAAGGATGTAGTGCACGTCATGAGACGAGGATGTTTAGTTTATCCGATTGGCAAGGAGACATGGGGACACGGTAATTTAGGGACAGAGGATTTTATCTCGACAATAACCTCCATTTATTAATAGATGGGGACTATTACCCCTACCATATAAAGGCTGGACCATTGATCCCGCCTTTCATAATATCTAAACTGGTTTACGAGGTTGAGTAAATGCCGTATTTAAATTGTAGTTTACCTCTTCCAAAGCCAGGTGGCAGGCTTAGGGAATGCGAGCGTCCACTAG
>JBBMJZ010413103.1:4606741-4625156 GCA_037833815.1 Zingiber zerumbet | reverse complement strand
CGATGCCAAGCCAAGGGTGGTTGTGTGGATGCCACCCGGCTGTGGCACGGGCCATGCTAGGCCCGTGTCCAACACTATTTAAGGAAATTTCTTCCCCTTTCCAAGGGAGGAAGGTTCTCCCTTCAGGAGATCCATCTTGGTGTCGATTTACATTCCTCCTAATCTCTGTTTGATAATCCGAGACTGTATTCATCATCTCATTGACTCTGGAAGCAAAGGATTGGATCTGAAGATCACTCAACGCAATCCGATAAGCTTCTTCTCCCTTCCTCTTCTAGTTGGGTTTGGATGCTTTCAATTCTCATATCTTTGGATTCTTCCCTTCGTTCCATGGAGTAAATCTATTGTTCTAGGATTAAGGAAGTAATTATGATGTGTATCGATGTAAGAACTCATGGATGTGTTAATTTCCTATCTATATGATATTATCATGCCTTGTATTTATTTGATCTTATGTGAATGTATTAGGTTTAAACATAATTCTCATGCTTGATTAAATGTTTATGTAGAATTATTGATCCTGTAGAGGGAATGCCCTAAATTATATGACCGAGGAGCCCTAGTGACAGGGGTAACCTATTTTCGGACATCTAGGGCATTACCTTGAAAGGAGAAACAATTCCCCGTAAGGAAGTAGAGAATTGGACGTAATTGTTATCTCTATTCCTATGGTTATTAAGTATAAGTGTGTTCTTATAATTTATGACCAAGGGGCTCTAGTGACAGGGGGTGACCTGTTACCGGACTTCATAGGATCATTTCTATTTAATAGCATGGGATATAAATCCAAATAACATTCCGGCTTGACCACTGCAGGAAAGAGCCAGTAATGAATCTAGCTTCTTACAAGTGTATGAGAATTGAAGATGTTTAATTGGTGAACCATGATACATTGATAAGCATCACAATGAAGCCGAACCCCTAGAACATCTTCCAAATCAAGTCTTCCTCTCTCTTTCCTTTTCTTGATCTTATTTTTCTTTACTTAGCACGCAACTTTCAACCGTCAATTGCTTAATTAATTCGTCGTGAGAAATCACTAATGCTTATATCCAGTCCCTGTGGGTTCGATAATCTTTTATATTACTGACGACATAGTCGTGCACTTGCGGCAATATAACAAGTTTTTTATTCTGTTATCGGGGACTGGGCTTATAACATTAGTAGATAATCATTTGAGTTAGTCTAAACTTATTTTCTTTTTTCATATTATAAATATTTCTCTGCAATCCTATTTTTATAGATACATCTTGCATTTGTTTACTTTTATTTATGCAATTTCCTTTTTGCAATTTAAATTCTGCACTTTGAATTTCATGCACCTTGATTCTTACTTCAATTTTTTTTAAAAAAATATTTCTTTCTGCATTTATAATTTACATTTGGAATATTTATAATCTTGTTCTTGCATGTGAAGATCTAATCTTGTAGGAGATTTACTACCACTTGATCCAGAGATAGATCAAACATACTGAAGAAGCAGAAACCTGTAGAGACAACAAGAAGAACAAAAATCATCTAAAATGGCAAACAAACCTCTTAAAGATTACACACCACCTTATGCACGTGGACTTTGGTCTAGCATTATTATACCACCTATTGAAGTCAATAATTTTGAGATTAAGCATGCAGTAATCACAATGGTTTAGCAAAATCAATTTGGAACCAGACCACATGAAGACTCAAACCAACACTTAGAAGTTTTTTATGCAATTTGCAGTACAATGAAAATGAATGGAGTTCCGGTGGAAGCAGTAAGATTATTGTTATTCAGGTTTTCCCTAAGGGATAGAGCCAAGCAGTGGCTTAATTCCTTACTAGCTAATAACATCACATCTTGGGAGCAATATGAGCAACAATTTCTCGATAAGTTCTATCCTTCTAGTAAAACTGTTCACATGAGGAATCTTATAGCAAGCTTCAGACAGTCAAATTCAGAATTATTATTTAAAGTATGAGATAGATTCAAAAATATGCTCAGGCAATGCCCACATCATGGGCTTGAGAAGTGGTTAGTTCTACATACTTTTGATAATGACATTAACTATCACACAAAGGTGTCCCTTGACTATGTAGCTGAAGGGGCATTAATGAACAAAAGTCTAGATGAGGCCGAAGATATTATAGAGAGTGTAGCTCAAAACCATCATCAATGAGCATTGAAAAGATGTGGGGGCTTCTTCTATAGAAATCCTATCAAGGCATCAGGAAAGTTTAACGTGGATGTACTTACTTTTATGTCCGCAAAGTTGGATGCTTTGACTAAAAAGCTTGAGAATATGGAAACTAGTACTACCAATGTAATTGTATGTGTATGTGACACGCGTGGAAGCCCGAACCATGCTCAAGAAACTTGCCCTTTAGGGCCCATCTTTGCACAAATTGATCAACTTGAGCAATGTGATGCAATAGTAAGTTATAATCAAAGACAAAATAATTCGTACTCCAGCACATACAATCCTAGGTGGAAGAATCATTTAAATTTTTCTTACCGGAACAATCAAGATCAAGGACCATCTACAGGGGCAAGGCCAAGTTACCAATCTGGATAACAAAGCTATCAAAAACAACCATCACAAGGCTATCAACTATCGTAGATATAAAAGATACTCGAGAAAGTTCTTGCTGAACAAAAGGAAATGAAAAATGGAATCAAGCAACTCACTCAAAGAATGAATAGCACTGAAAAACACTAAAAGATTCAAGATAGCCAAATTGCCCAGATAACATCATCTTCTTTAAGAGCACAAGGAGCTTTCCCTAACAAGCCCAATGTGAATCTAGTTGAACACTGCAACAGAATAGAGGTTCAGAGCGGATGGACCTTGTGAGATCCCCAAGTGACTGCTCCTAAAGGGATTGATAATTTAGAAGAGCTCTCTCTTCCCTCACCTAACATAGTTAAGATCTAGGATGATGAAGAGATTACCAAGAAGGTTGAAGAGACTCTTCCACCACCACCCTAAAGTTAAACAATCCCTTTTTCACAAAGATTGTCTATGACAAAGAAAGATGAAGAGTTTGGTAGATTTTTAGAAAAGGTCAAAGAGCTTTGTATTGAGGTTCCTCTGATTGATGTTTTTCACTAAATGCCCAAGTTTGCCAAATTTTTGAAGGATATCATATCCAACCGAAGAAAAAAAAGGAGAATTCGAGATCGTGGCACTAACAGAAGAGTGCAGCTTTCCATTCATGGCAACCACTCCTTCAAAGCTTCAAGATCCAAGAAGCTTCTCAATTCCTTGCACTATAGGAACTGAATTCATAGATAAAGCTTTTTATGATTTGGGGGCAAGTGTTAGCCTCATTCCATATTCGGTTTGTAATAAGCTAGGTCTCAAAAACTTTAAACTTACTACTATGACACTTTAGTTAGCCGATCATTCGTGTAGATACCCTATAAGTGTCATTGAAGATGTGCTAGTAGAGGTGGGTGGTTGTATCATACTCACCGATTTTGTTATCTTGACATGGAGGAAGATCCCAAGATCCCAATCATATTGGAAAGTCCCTTTCTTGTGATTGCTAGAGCTATTATTGATGTGAAAAACTATAAACTATCTCTAGTTATTGGTAAGGAAATGTTAGAATTTGATTTATCTGAATCTTTTAACCATGTCTCTTCATTTTTAAGCAATTACAGCGGGGCAGATGCCCACAAGATTAAGGAATAGAGCTTGTATCTTTATGGGAGGCCGCAGGATGTAATACATGATCTGGCAAAAATTGGGTGAAGGCCCCTAATTAAGAATGAGAAGTACATCTGCACTACAAGGGCAAGAATGAAGGAAGAGTCTAAAGTACCAACCATAGGAGGGAAAGCGGTGCCTCCATGGGTATAATCCATATTAACATAGATGTGGTCGAGCTGAGGATCTTAAATAGGTGCTTCTTGGAAGGCAACCTAAGGGTTCTTTTCAGTTAGCTCAGTTTATAACTTTGTTTCCTTATTTAGTTTGTCTCAATGTTTTTAATTTCATTTTCAGGTTGTGTGTGGCCTCCACGAGTTAGCCATGGTGACCTCATAGGCATGGAGGCATCGACGAAGTCAAAAAAGGAGAAAACTCAGCCCTTATACACCTTAAAAAGTCTGCTGTGTGACCTCACATAGCCATGTGAAGCTAGCAAAGAAGGGAAAGGACTAGGTCGTGTGACTTCACATGATCTTGTAGTCCTAGCAGAGAGAAAGAAGAGGGCGGCCATGTAAATCCAGCTGAGAGGAAAAAGACAGCGGCTGTGTGAAGCCGGCAAATAGGAAGCCAACCCTGGTCGTGTCAATCGACACGACCGTGTGAACCCAGCTGAGAGGAAGAAGAATTAGGCCATGTCAATTGACACGGTCGTGTGGAGAAACCCTCGACTGGGTCGTGCCTTAAAGACACTACCATGCCAAGGTCGTGTTCGCCGCACCAACACCTCAAAATCACCTTCTCCACCCCTTTCTTCTCTCCAATCCTTTTTCTCCTCAATCCTACTTCAACTACATCACAAATCTAGATCTTAGACTCCCTTTCTTGAAGATTCAGATCTAGATTTAAATCCCAAATCTAAATTCAAATCTAAGAATCCCTCATCATCATCTTCTTCTTCTTCTTCTTCCTCATTTTCAAGATCTACCTCTTCTCACAAAATCTCTCCTTTTTCTTCAATTAATCACTCTCCCTCACTTATCTTCCCATTATATCTCATCTTTTGAAAGGAATCCAATGTGGAAGTGGCAGATCTAGCGGAGGAAAAGAATCGGGAGGGGACAATGGCAAAGGAAAAGCTATATCAAAGGGCAAAGGCAAGCGGAGTGCACGCGACGAAGGTAATGACAATGAGTATCATATTATTTTTAGAAATAAAGAATATAAATATTGATATGATTCTTTTGTTGTTAGAAAGATTATTTGCACTAGATATTTGGATCCAACTATCATAGATGTTTTAGGTATTAAGGATGATATATATCAGATGATCAACACTTTTAATTGGAATGATATGATGTACATATATCTACCAATATATCCCCTCCTTGTCCTTGAGTTTTTAAATTCAATTAAGGTCCACTTCACTTCCAAAGAGGATTATATTAGTAATATCAGTTTTAGACTGATAAACCAAGAATTCTAGTCGACACTTAATGATTTTAATAATTATTTTGGCCTATCTACCGGTGGTTCTCGTAGATTTGATCCAAATTTTAATTTGAATGAGTTTTGGAATTCTATTACTGGGTTAAAAAGATCCTTATAAGCCCTCTAAAGCTAAGGCTTCCCACATGCAAAATCTCATATTCAGATACCTTCGCTGTGTAATGAGCAAAACCATATTTTGTAGAGGGGATAGTGATGGGGTAGCTAGAAAGGTGAAACTTTACTCACTTTAGGCTATGCTCAATAAAGTTGACTTTGATGCAGGTGTTCATGTTCTGCAAAACCTTGTGAGAGCCAAGAAAGCAACCTTGGGGTTGATAGTCTTTGACGGATTAATTACCCAAATAGCTATAAATCTGGATTGTGAACTTGATGAGTTAGAAGTCATTCAAGGAAACAACAAGATCAATATCGATGCATGTCTTGCCATGAAAATGATTTGTTGGGATGAGAACGAGTTTGCCTTTCCTAGAAAGGATGGTTTTCCAATACCTCTACCTTTCTCCAAGCATACCACAGTTTGCAACCCCGCTAATTGGGTCATTACTGATGCAGCTCCCGAGTTTGTTCCCCCTGATAGAGGACACCGAGCCCCACACCAAGCCCCACATCGAGCCCTCATCATTTAGCCACCCACAGCCATCCGAACATCTGGAACTTGCTAGACATTCTTTTTCCTATGGTATGAGTCTTTCCAAATTTAACTTTTCTAACTTCCGTGCCTCTTTGGATTCACTTCATGAGAAGCACAGTGCCCAACAACAAATGTTGGAGGATCGGTTCAAGTTGTCAAATAACTAGTTCTAAGAGGTATATGATCATTTCTAGTTCACAAAGAATTTCCAAGGTCAGGTGGCTGAGTTTGTTTAGGATTATGACATTAACTAGGTGAGAATGAGAGAGTTTATGGAAGTCATGGATATAACATGACATCAGGTAGACACTCTTTACCACTACCATGAGTACCTTGGCCAGACCCCTAGTATGCCTAGTTTCCCTTTCAGTCGATGTGGATGAGGACCTCCTTTTCTCCCTCCTCCTCCACCATATTAATTTCACCGAGATGAGAACAAGTTTAAGTCTGGGGAGTATTTACACAGCCTAAGTCCTTTTCATTTCTTTTCTTTACATCTTTTGCACGTTCGTTTGTTTTGTTTATTTTCATCTTTTAGTTTTATGCTGCATCTTTGCTTATTTTCATGTTAGTGTTTGCCCATCTTTATTTTGTTTGTTTTGATTATCACTTCGACTGTCTTTTTAATTGCTTTGTGGCATGTCGAGAACATCAATCCTCACATTACTGCTGACTTATCTAATAGCAAAATGGTTAGCACATTCATTTCTTCATTTATGTGTTGTGGAAATAGTGCTCGTATGTTTAGTGTACCTCTTTTCTCTATCTTTAGTAGCATAAAATATGCTAAGTATTGTATGAAGATAAGTTTGAGTTTTGGCCTAACCTTAAGGATCTTACCTCCACTTCACTTAAGCTTGGATATTGGATAACTTTGGAATAGTCATGATGCATTTGAATTGTTTAATAGTTAGGTTCCCATGGTAATTTCTTGGATTATATTTTAATTATTAGATGATCTCGGATCATGTCAACTCATTTGGAAACGTAAAAATCCTAACATTTATATTATATTTGTTGGGTTCGTTGGACGGCTAGAAGGGGGGTTGAATAGCCCTGCACAAATAAAAACAAATACCCTTCTCGGACTTAAAAGAACACTTGCATAGAATGAAAATAAAGAGATAAACTAAAAGACGAGGCTCACAGTTTTTTACTTAGTTACAACCGTGGAGGTTGTTAATCCAAGGAAATGGATCACACTAAGTACTCCTTCAGGTGGAGAAACCTCTAACAGCAATGACATACATAAAATGAGAAGCTAAAAGATAACTAGAGGTGTATAAGTGTTGTATGCAAGAAATGCTTGTTAATTGTTTAGCTTCTGGTGCAAGGCTATATTATAGTTTTGGTTGGGGCGCTTGGAAGGATTCTAAGCACCTAGAGGGGGATACAGTTTTATCCCCTTCATAATAGATCACGGTCAAACATGATCCAGATAAAACCTGATTCCGGGCGCTTGGAATGGTTCCGAGCGCCCAGACCAGAAAAATCAACCCAGTTGACTTTTTCAGTCCGGGCCCTCTGCTCTAGTTCTGCTCGCCTTAGTCCGGGTCTTCTACTTCGGCTCTGCTCATTTGAGTGATCTCGGCCATCCGGAATAGGGCTCACCTGAACCCAACTTCCGACCTTCTCGAGCAAGCTTCCGCTCAGGCTTCTCATCTTTCGAAAATGCCGCACGCCTCCTACTCGTCCGCCCGCGTACTCTTCCACAGCACCTCATCCCTCAGACGCACCAAGCTTGTCAGCTCTCTCCTGTGCTGTCCTTCTCACTAGCTACATCTTTTGCTCGACTTCCTATGCTCTTAAGCTCCTGTACACTTCGACATAAGGTTAAAACACCACATGACCTAATTAACTTGTTTGATCACATCAAAATAACCTATTGGGGTTCCAACAGAACACATTGACAAATGAAGAAAAGAGTGAAAGAATTCGAATGTAGACAGTGTTTTGTAAAATAAAGATCACTATAGGCTCACTAGTCGAAGTGACTATTAGCTATCGTGGCGCAATCCGTGCACCTGGACCCTCTACGGGCACCCCTAGCATGGAAAAATGCTATCACCATGCAACGGCTACGCAATGGCCAAGCGATAAAGTTTTATCTACTTTCGAGTGCCGGACCCTCTTCGGGCCATGAACCATTGCTTATGTAGACCCAAAAGTTGATCCGTAGAGATTAGGCGCCCTTCGGGTACCCTAGTGGTCTGGGCGAGTTTTGTGCTGACTGTCCGGCGCCTTCTCCGGTCGCTTGGGTAATCTCAATCATCTAGAATTGGGCTCACTTGAACTCATCTTCCAGCCTTCTCCTCGAGCAATCTTCCACTCCGACTTCTTATCCCTCAAAAACGTCGTGCGCTTCCTTCTCGTCTGCTAGCGTACTCTTCTACAACATCTCATCCCTTGGATGCACCAAGCATGTCGACTCTTTCTCTTGTCATCCTTCACGCTAGCTGCATTTTTTGCTCAACTTCTTGTGCTCCTAAATTCCTGCACACTTAGACACAAGGATCAAACACAATAGGACATAACTTGACTTGATTGATCACATCAAAACCAACATGGGGTACTTACAATCTTCCCCTTTTTGGTGTAATCAACTAAAATTAATTTAGGGTTAAACAAAACAAAAAAAGTAAAGTAATAGGGAAATAATTACAATTAATAAAGATTTATGCAATACAAAATTAAAAATATATCTTCCCTTAGACTTAATCTATAATTCTCCCCCTTGGATCACATTAAAAATAGGGGTATACTCTGAAAATAAATTTAAAATAAATTTTAAGGGAAGAAAATAGTGACTAATATTTAGAAAATTCTAAGGGGAATAATTCTCCCCTTGGAGTTTATATTTAAAAAATATGAATTTTTCTAATTTATAAAGTATTTTCAGAATAAATAATTTTAAAATTATTTTTAATTGTTACAAAATTCTAAAAAACTTTGTCATGGTTAAACCTATTTATCAAAAATAGTGATAAAATTTTCATGAATAAATAAAATTATATTTAGTAGTAATGAATTATTTATATAGAGAGATATATTTTCTTAATAAAATGTTTAAAAATAGTTTTTAAATTTGAAAAATCTTTAAAAAAATTCTAAGAATGTAATATAGCAAGTATTTCTATAGAAAAAAATAATTTTTTAAAAATTTGAATGTTCAAGAATTTTTAATATTATAAATTAGTATTTTGATAAAAAAATATAGAAAATTAAATAACGGTCGAAAAATTTTGACAAAATTTTTTTGACAGGGGACATGAAAATTTTAAAAATAACTCTATAAAATAATTTTAATTTAATAAATATGATTTTTTTATTAAAAAAATTATAAAAAATAATATAGGCGTCAAAATTTTTTAAAAATTTCCCTACTGATAAGTAATAAAATAATTTTCCTCAAAAAAAAATTACTATCTAATTAATTTCAAATAGAAAGGTTACAAAATAATTTTAAAAAAAACTAATTTTAAGCATCTAATAAAAATATTAACACAAATAAAAATAAGAACATGCATGAAAATTTAACCTAAGCATTATTTTAAAATCCAATATAGGTTCCTACTTACTAGATAAATCAGAATTATTTTATGAACATATGTTTGTGATATTTTTCTAATTTATCCCTTATGATATCTAAAATATCAATTTAGTTCTTAATAATTTCTAACCTGTTGAACATGTGAGCATGCATCATCCTTGTTTAATTTTTCTAATTTTTCTTTTAACTTTTTACTCTCAATTTTCAAATTATCTAAATCTTCTAGCCTGTATGCATTTGCTAATGTTAACTTTAACTTTACATTTTCTTTTTCTAATATAACCATATTTCTAGTAAACATTTTAATAAACTGATAGATTGTTCAGAAGATAAAGCACGTATCTCACTTATCTCGTGCTCTGATGCTCTTTCTTCATCGATGCTTTATTCTAATGGCACTTCCCCTTCGTCGATGTTTTCTTCTGATGATGCTCCCCCTTCGTTGATGCTCATCTCTGATGTACTTTCTTCATCCCTCTGATGGTTCACCACTAGTGCTAGTCCGGCATAGGCCTCGATCTTGGACTCGGAGGATGATGATTCATCCCACGTTGCTTTTAAGTTCTTGTGTTTCCTTCATCTTGGTCCTTTGTCTTTTTCTTTTTCCCTTCCATTTTAGTTTAGGCCAGTCATCCTTGATGTACCCTTATTCTTGGTAGTTGTAGTATTGAACCTTTCTTTTACTTAGAAGGTGTTTCTTTGCCTATGACTTGTGAAATTTGCTAGTTTTAAGAAATTTACTAAGGTTTCTTACCATTAGTGCTACTTCATTTTCATCAATGGAAGTTTCAAAATTGAGTTTGCCCATTTTTTCCTTTAAGACAATGTTCCGATTCAGCTCCTTTAGTTCTGCACATCTAGATTCATGAATTTCAAAGGTAGAAAATAATTCTTCTAAATTAATTACCTATAAGTCCTTAGAGATGTAGTATCCATTGTTACAAACCGCAAGTGCACGGTTACATCGTCAGTAATACAAAAGATATCGAACCCACAGAGACTGTTGATTAAGCACTAGTTAACTTCTCATAGTGAGCTATCTAAATAATTGAAGATTGGGTGAAAAAGTGAGAGTAAGAGGACTAAGGAGAGAGAGAGAGAAAAAAAAGAGGAAGGTGAAGTTGGATTCGGGGATGGATAGATACTAGGATTTTGGTTTCGTTACGATGCAAGTTAATGTCCTTATGCATTGTTCGTTTACCTAACTCCATGCTTATACTCATGTAGGGATTCTAATCAAAATCTGGTATAACCCTGAGCAGATCTCACCGAAGAGACTACTCTAATCCTAATGCCATTAAGTAAAGAAGCAACTCTAGAAAATCCAGTTAAAGGGTTACTCTCTGTCACAAGGCCTCCTAGTCCTATGTTCTTAGAGTTATCCGATTTACTTCCTACGGTAGATTAATGCAATTAAGTAGAAGAGGTAATCTAGGAAGTCCGGTTAAAAGGTTACCCTCTATCACAGGGCCCCTTAGTTATACATTCCTAGATTACACAAGTCACTTCCTAACATTAATTTGGGAGAACCCTCCAAACTCTAATTAGCCTCCTTAGTAGAGAATCGATCCCCATTTCAAGGTAATGCATAGAAAGTAAGGGATACCTTCTTTCATATGGTCTCATGGTCTTACAATCCAAGGCCCTTCCTCTACATGGTAATCAAAACCCTACATCTATGTGAATTAATCTCTCACACATTTCGTCAAACACATATAAAGAACAACACACATAGAACATGACATAAACACTTCATAGAATAGGAAAATATCCAAATACATAGTTCATATATCACAACACATCACAACTACTTCCTACATCTTAGATATAGAGAATATACTCCATCACAAGTGATTACAACTAAAAGATAATGAAAATAGCAAACTACCACTCAATACATAGAAAAAGAGAGAGGAGAATGCTTATCCTTGAAGCATGGCATCTTTGGAGGTGACCCCTTGCTCCCAAGGTGGATAGATCGATGAAGATAGAAGATCTAGGGTTCCCCCAAGGGGGAGAACCCTTTTCCAAGCAATGGGGGTGAGCCCCAAAACAAAGATTATGAAAAGGGGGAGAAAATCCCTTAAATAGAGCTAGGCATGACCCTTGCTTGGGCCACGACATGGCCATGTGAATCCACACGACCAAGGTCGGCTACTTCTCTGAAAATGTGACATGGCCGTGTGGATTTCATAGCGTCATGTCTTGACCCTTACACGACCGTGTGGATTCCACACGGCCATGACTTGACGTTTGCATGGCCCTGCATGGCTATATCTCATGTTAACACCTTTTAGGCCATCAAGACGTGGTTTTATCTGGTTGATGTCTTCAGAAAAGTTGTAGATATTGAAGTATCTACATTTTGATATAAAGAATAGTCCATAACTCCAATTGAACAAAATGTTATGGCCATTTTACTTTCAGTCTGTAGTATAGAAAATTCCACATGACCTCCACACAACCTTCGCACGAAATCCACATGGCCATGTGGATTCCACATGACCAGAACATGGGAAAAACTTGATTTTCACATAGCTGTGTGAGTTCCACATGGCTTGGATACTTTGGAGGCTCTAGACTCTATTTAAGCTCCATTTTTTCTCCAAATCACGCCCTGTTAATCAAAAACAAGAAAAGAATATATCTCCGAACAAAAGGAGTGGAAATATGATATTATAAAGAAATAGGGTGCAATAAACATAGATTATACTCATGAAATACAAGTAGATGTGCATCCAAACATATGTAAAAGTGTATATAATCTATGCACATCATGCCCCCATACTTAAACCTTTGCTTGTCTTCAAGCAAAACCCGCAATATAGATTTATGTGCATAGATGGCATGTAATAATCCCTAGTGAATCAATATAAACCTATCATATAGTTTCATTGATGAGCATGATACAAAAATTATTTGAGTGTGGCCTAAGTAGAAGTTCTCCATGCTCAGTGCGATGAGTGGCTTAACTTTCTCAAGTGTCAATCTCTGATTCTAGTTAATTTTTCATTTAACCATGTTCCTCGTACTTCCAGCAATAGACACTTACTTGTCACATGCAAAGTACATCCCTCACAAAAAATGCTATGCATCATCTACACAAGGTCTCAAAGGAATACTTAGTATCAAGAGAAACATAGTATTCATTTCCCCAGTAACCTAACTCGGTCTCAAAGGGGTGAATTACTAGTTTCCACTCATGATAACTATTTTTTTATCCCTTATTATATTTTTTTCTTTGAATGTTTGTAAAGTATTAAACTTGAACAAACCTTCATTTTTTAGGGATTGATTTTTCCAAATAAATTTGAATGATCTGAGTTTATCTCGTAACACAAATGTAGTTGAGAGGTCACCATAGAAGAAAGAGTACTAGTCCAGTTCTATGAATTATGACTATTTTTAAAAATATTTACCATCAAAGTCAAGCATAATATCAAGAGATCTTAAAACTAGTCCAGTTATTATGAACGAAGTAAAGAAACTAGAAAGAAACTAAAACCAAAATGAAAGCAAGATTGAAGAACTTGGGTTGCCTCACAAGAAGCGTTTGTTTAAAGTCATTAGCTCAACCCCTTATTAGGCTCAACTAAATCGTGATCTTACCAGAGTGAGATACCTCCGGACTTTCCAGTTAGTGGCCCAAAATATGGAGGGATCTTTAATCTTGGGAATCACATCTTGAGGAATTGTTCTCTCCTTCTTTTTCTCCTTAAAGATTCTTCTTGACGGTTGGAGAAGGTTCACTTAAAGTACACAGGCCATAAGCACGGTGATCATAGTTGATGTTGAGGCCTTATCCTGATGAAAGTGAAGTATAGGCAGAGGTGGGAGTGTCCAGCGTTGGGGTCTCTAGCTTTCCATCACTTCCCACTTGGAGGGTTACACATAAATATTAACATATGTGATCCCATCCAAAATCTGAGTCAGACGAAGGCCAGGCGAGGTGTAGCGGGGATTGACAGGGGGACGACTGGATCGCCTTCTTGGTATGCTTCTGTAAGCACTCGACCTCACGTGGCGACGACTCCCAGTGTGGATCTAGCGGGTGGTACTTGAACTCTGCTGTTACGAACCGCAAGTGCACAGATTCGACGTCAGTAATATATAAGATTGTTGAACCACAGGGACTGTTGATTAAGCACTAGAGATGTCACAAAGTAAGTTATCTAGACGGTCGAAAGTTGGCTTTGGTGCTTGCAAACTAACGAGTGTGATTTAAGAGAGGGAAAGAAGGTTGAGACAAAGAGAGAGGAGAGAGAGAATTGATCTCGGAGGGAATTGAACTTTGGGAAAGGGACTCTAGGATTTCAGTTTCATTATGATACTAGGGATACTACATAGATTGCTTAGTTTCAATCCTCTATGTCCACACTCTTGCAGGAAGTTAGATTGATCAGTATCCCTAAGTATCACATAGAGATACTTAGGGATACATGTCTAGTAAATAACAACAAGGATAAAGGTAGAGGTTTGGTACGGTTTCTAACTTCCTTATAGAGGAATTGCCTCTCCTTTCAAGAGAATGTTCTTGACGTCCGTGAACGGGTTACTGATAACCATGATTTTGGCTATATTATCTTGATTCATAATACATGTTTTTAATGATATTTTCATAGCTTAAAGTCATATTTACTCTAAATTTCATAATTTCATTTTATCTTGGACTTAATTGTAAATTAGCTTATTTTCATGGTATTTGATACTAATATTTGATTATTATTTTGTAGGCATCGAAAGAGTCATGGACCCGATTAGATCTGGCCACATTTGGGCTTAGATCTAGGGCTAAATGAAGCGATCAAGCCTTAGAGTGTTTTGGATCGTCCATTAAAGATCAAGCAGATCGGAGCCATCCATTGAAGATCCAGCTCATCCAACCGAATGAGGAGTAGATCTGGATCGTAGATGAAGATTAGTACTTCTGGATCATATTTTAGGTGATTTTCTACCGTTGATCAAGCTCCGAAGCATCTCAGCCGTTGGATCAGATCTGAGGGGGATTTAAAAGCCTCGCGAGAAGCTACAGTGCTTCAGGCTCTGCTTCCTAGCGATTTCTTCACTGTTCACTTTCTTCTCCACCACGACGTCGTAGCTCCCGCTCCACTTCTAGATCCAAGAATCAAATTTCTTCATCGTCGGCGATCATTGAGCTGCCGGCGTTCGTCGTCCGAGGTCAGGAAGCGACAGAGGGTGTTTCCCCAGTCCGTGAACTTGAGTTTCAGATTCTCGTCCGCGATCTAGGCTGAGGGTGTTTCCCAAGTGCTGCAATCTTCGTTAGCCACCGGAGCTCGAAGGGTGGTTCCCAGAAGCATCCGATTTCAATCTGACTTCACTTCATCTGCTGCATTCGAACCAATCTGATCAGTTGATTGGATGAAGCAAAATCTTCAGAATTCAGCCTCTGATTTTGTGTGATGAGAGTGATGGCCGATCTGTGAGCCCGAAGGGCAGTTCCCAGAGGCAGTGATCGGAAGGTTGCATTAGCTGAGAGCTTTGTTCTTTGCCGGTGGTCACCCGAAGGGTGTTCTCCAGAGGTGACCCTATTTTTGCAGCAGAGTGAAGAATTTTGGCTCGGGGTTTTGGTTATGGAATGCTTAGGGTTTAGTTTACTTGATCCTTATCTTTGATTTGTTCATCATCTTGCTCAGATCGTCAGATCTGATTCTTTTCCATGCCAATTCTGTTTTGTTTCAGTTTTCTGCATTCTTTCTCTAATGTTCTTAATTGTAGTTCTGATTTTATTGAATTTCTACAATCCAATCTTTGTTACAGCTTCCTCATTAGTTTGCAATCTTTGTTCTATTTTGAAGTTGTAATTTGTTTACTACTAGTTTGCTAGATTTGGTTATTTAGATAGCAAAATTGAGTTTTCTACAATTGAATTTTGCAACTAAATTTGAGCTTTGATTGTTACCTCTGTAATAACCACATTGGTTGAGTTTTATTTCGAATTAAATTGATGCATTTGATTGTAAGTGGGAATTGGATGATACTTTGACTTATATAAGTTAGTGCTTAGGTTAAATCCAAGAATTTACAAAACTCTTGTTCGGATCATTGAAGATGTTATGACTGTGAACTTGTTTGTATGTTGGATGCTTAATTAGAGCTATTGAGATTAATTGTTGTTGAGATGGTGAATTGTAGGGATATTAATTGACTAATTTTATTCAAGATGCATAAGAATTTGTATTAATGGTTGTAAGCTTGGAGAGACGGAAATGGATCATGTTAAAAAGAGAAGGAACTTACATTGATCTTATCCTTTTATCTTGTTGATGTAATAATTTGATTTGAGTCAATTCTAAAACATTCTCTCAGACTAACTAATTACCTTTGGAAAAAAATATGACTTGGGACTCAATACTACACGAGTTTACTTAAGCTAATCGAGTTCCTAATCTTTATTAATTTGATGTGCCACGTGATATGCAAAATGGCTAACACCATCCATCAACTCCTGTACACTTAGAAAAGTAATTAGACTACAAACACTCTAACTTTAATCCACTTGTCATTTATCAAAACTTGAGTTAGATCATTAGTGCAACTTGTACCAACAATCTTCCTCTTTTTGATGCAATGACAACCTAGGTTAAAGTTAGAAAAAAAATAATATTGAAAGACGATATGCCAAATACAAACAAATGATCTAAGTTAGTTTTGAATTTGATTTACTTGATCAAGTTTTGTTTATTCTTTTTCTACATTAGCCCTTACCCTCTCCCTTTAGCATTTATAAAAAAATAAGGTAAAAGAAAGATAGGCATAATATGGGATAAGTAATGTCAGACATTAATGTAAAAATATAACTGAAAGTATACACTTTGTATGTATCGAACCTAGGGAGAGGTTTGAACAAAAGTTCAGTTTAGAAAAAATAATTTGCAAATATTTTTTAAGAGCATTTTCTAAGTAAAGCTTTATCAAACTTATGTTCCAAGTAAGGCTTTGTCAAAGAATTTTCCAAGTAAACTTCTTCAAAATTTTATGAGTAATCTTTTTTAAAAATTTCCAAGTAAACTTTTTCAAAGATAAATAAGGATTTTCAAAAATAATTGCAAGAAAAAATTTTTCTAAGTAAATATTTACAAAGGAACAATATTCTTAGTAAATATTTTCTAACAATTTTCTAAGTAAATATTTTCATAGTAAGTTAAAAAAATTTTAAAAAAAATTGGTAAGCAAGATTTTCAAAGTAATTTTAAAGAAAAATTTTCCTAGGAAAAATGCTTTCAAAATTTTTAGGTAAACATTTCATAAAAATTTTAATAATTTTTTTAAAAAAATATTTAAGTAAGACAGATTTTTAGAATAATTTTAAGAGTATGAATTCAAAATAATTTTCTAGGTTTTAAAAATTATCTAATTTTTCAAAAACTTTCAAAATTATGTATTCAAAGCAAATTTTAAAGCATTTTAAAGTTGTCCAAGAAAATCCTCTCCCTTAACCTGATATTAAAAAAATAATATTTATCTAAAACTATCTTTAAATGTCTAACCATTAATTACTAACTAACTATCAGAATATAACAGTGTTCACTTGGTTAGTCAAGTAATAATATCAAGTTAAAAATTTATTGAAAAATGACTACTTAACTTGATCAATGTATTATTATATTTATAACTCAGACTTGTTTTGATACACTTGAAGTTTAGGTAAAAAGCCTACGCATCTCACGCCATTCTATATTCTTGAATACACAATTAAGGTATACCTAGTGTGTTTGTAAGATGCTCATTCTCTAGATCTATAGGATCATGTTTTCTATGAGTTCGATTTAGACTAAGGCCAAAATAATTTTGTAACACTAGAGAAATGGAAAATTTTAGAAAACATAAGTAAATTATTTTCCTAGAATTTAAAAATTACTTGAATAAATATCATCCCCCTTAACCTAAGGTCTTAGTTTTCAAGAAAAAAAACTTACTTATAATTATTTTATTGAGTTTGCAGATGTGATAAATTTTAAAGGAATTAATTACTAAGTTAGAATCATTCTTATATATTCATTAGTATTATTTATGAATTTTAATTAAGTTTGATTATTTAAGTATTACTTTAGTTAAAAGTCATTTTGAATTAATCAATTATTAATTAATTAAGTTTTAAATTTTAATTAATTAATTTATTTTGATTTTAATTGTAATTTTTATTTAATTTAATTATAATTTATTTTAATTTTAATTTTAATTTATTTTTAAATTTAAATGTTAGTTTAATTTTAATTTTAATTTTAGTTTAATTTTAATTTATTTTTTAATTTAAATATTAATTTATCCTTATTCAGCTCACCTAGTCTAAGTTTTCAGACAAAGGAATCATATGATTTTATAAGATGAGTTAAGTTAAATTTTAGGATTTGTTTTAAATTTAGCTTTAAGTTCAACAAGAAAACATTCTTTGGATAAACATTTAAGGTGTGGTGAGTCACCTAGACATTATTATATTAACCACATCTTCAAAATTTTTCAAATTGTCTACCCACTAAACTTAATACAAAACTTTAGTCTAACCAGGTAGGATTAGTAAGGGGTAGCTTCAGTTACTTCCACTAAGTCAAATACACCAATTCAAAGTCATATCTTCCTAGACATACATAGATAGAGTTTCCCTGACCTACGATCATCTAAAATTTCTCTAGTACTGTTTATCAAGTTAAACTTTTGTCCCTATTTATCATAGTCCTAATTATCCAACCGAGTAAATTATTGTTTTAGAGATGCCAACTAATTTGGAGTCTCCCCCTAAATTATTGAACTTTAGATTTAGGTTTTAGGTTTGTATCGATTTACTTTATAGTTATAATAGACTTGGTTATAGTTTGAGTTTAGATTAATTTTATATTTATTTAATTTAGGTTTAGTTTTTTATTTTTTTTATTCTTTTGGTTAGAATTTAACTTTGAAGGTTTAATTTTTGAGATTAAGGTTGATTATTTAGCTTATTTTGGTTTGGTTTTAGGTAGCATATTCTATTTTTAGGTAGTGTATTTTATTTTTAGGCACATAGTATTGATTGAGTCCTACTTGCATGGTAAGACATGCTTTCGGAACCCACTCTTTGATTTGATTCTTAGTTTAGGT
>JBBMJZ010413103.1:4577860-4591195 GCA_037833815.1 Zingiber zerumbet | reverse complement strand
TCGGCTTTGCCAAGATTTGAACCCCAGACCTCATGGTGGCAACACCTCATGCGCTAGCCACTAGACCGTCCCGAGGGGACACAATAATGACGTCATACGGACAAAAAACATTTATACCACAAGCAACAAGAGGTGGTCATATTTTGTAGCATAACATACTTCTTGGTGAAGAACAATTTACATGCCTGATACAATTTTTTTCAGCCATAAAAATGTCGTAGAATATGCTTTCATAATTTTACACAAATCAATAAAATCAGACATACTAAAAAGGTCTTCTACCTCACCTGTTTAAATTTATGTATGTTATATGGTGGACAGCTAAAGGAATACAAGTACATTTCTGGCACAGTTTTGGAATAATTTGTTAATCAAATCTTCACACGATGTTAGCAAAATAATGAATTTGCAATCCTCCTGCTGCTTCTAATTACTCTCCTGTGAATTACTGTCGCTTGTCTGCCCCATTGCAATTCTTCTCTCCTATAGATATAATAACTATTTGGCAAGAGGGACGATAGATGATATAATTGAGTTATCACAAACATATAAAATGGACCTTTCCTCACAGCCTAAACTGGTAATACCAATCAAATATCACCAAATTACAGTTTGTGCAGGGTTTGATCTCATAAATGCAATCTCACAGTTATGATATACTGATTGCTGTGTAAATGGATTGCTCATTTATAAGTGATCACATGGTATAGCAAATAGAATAAGAATTAAGAAAGCAATTAAACAGTTCGATACAGTAAGCATATATCACCTGATTGGCAAACCCCCAAAAGAGGACCGAGATCACCACGCTTCCCCACAGTTCTGCCATGACATAGAACAGGCAGAAGCTCCAAATTCTCAAAATGGCAACGGGACCAAGGAAGCTCGGACCAAGTGCGGCTAGGAGCTTATCTGCAAGCGCCGTGGGATGGATAGTATCTCTCAGAGGATACAGCAAAAAGGCAAACGCCCCAAAAAAGGCTATGAAAGGAAAAATCACGGTGTAAAAGAGAGCCTCCTTGGACAAAACATCCGACAGCTTAGTGTACAACAGCATGAACCCGATAGCCATCGGCAAGTTCACCCAAGTCTTCAAGAAGGGTATAATCTCGGCGCTGCTCCCCTTGGCCGTCACCACCAGCACATCCTTGGTATCTCTGAGAATGGTATAATTGAAAAGAATACAAAAGAACATAATGCCCAGCGGAATTATCTTCTTAAGGGTCGTAATGTTGACCCCCAATAACTTGGGCTTCTCCGCCTCGCCCTCCACAGGCCCAATACCTCCAGCCGGAACCGCCGCGGAGGCGCTAAAAATCGGAGCTTTCTTCTGTTTCCCGTAAAGCCCAGGGGCAAGGAGCAATCTTTGGGAGTCACCGGAGGCTCTCAGCCTCGGAAACGATGGAGTGACCTCCTTGGAGATGAAGCCATGGAGGGCGTGGTTCCGGGCCTCGGAGGAAAGCACCGGGGAGTGAAACCGGGCCGCGACGAAGGGGAGACGGCGGCGGAGGGGGTGGAAAGTGAGAGCTTGCGGCGTGGGAGGGAGGGAAAGGAGGCCTTGAGCTGAGATAACCATCTTCATACCAATTCCTCGATGCTATCTCAGAAGATATGGAGCGCCGATATCTGAGAGGGGACGATAGCAGGAGGTTTTGGAAAAAGGCAAAGGAGATCAAATATATATATATATATATATCGTCCGTGAGATTGAGGGGCTTCACCTTGGATAATACTCAGTTTTATCAGTCCTCAAGGGAGAAGCTAGGCCGCCGCAAAAATGTAAACTTGAAAGCGTCTCCGAGGAAAAGGTTAAATCGCCTACGTTACCTTCCCTGAACTCAAATTTTATATTTTAAATTTAAAAAATGGAATGCATTCCTTACCTATTAAAAAATATCATTTAATTTAAAAAAAAAATAATTTGAGTAATGAAAAAGTAAATATTAAAAAAATAAAAAGGGAAAAAAATATCACTATAAAATGTTAAAAATATCATTAACATTAAAATAAAAAATTTAAATTAATTGACATGGCTACTCTATTGCTCATTCCCCCGTGGTGAGGTTTTTTCAAGGAAAAATATATCTCTATAAAATTGATTAAACAATAATACTCTTAAATTTTATCTGAGGACAAAACCCCTACGTTGTCTCTCTTTATTTAGCTATGAAATCGAAAAAAAAACCTGAAAAATTTATGAACAATGCGTTAAGAAAGATAAATAAATTACAAAGAAAAGGTCCATACAAAAGTACTGACTCGGTTACACCGTAGGACAGGATACCAATTACAAGATGTACACAAAGTTATCTGTTAAAAAAAACAAAAAAAAATTGTTTAAGGAGGTATTTATATATGGTTTCTAATGTTAAAATTTTAATTCATACTTTATGTAACCTTTGATTGATTAAAGAAAACCTATTTGGTCGCTATAAAAAAATATCAATTTAATTAATGAATAGCTATTATACGAACAATCTTTCCATAATTATTTATGGAGTTAGATAAACCAAAAAGGGAATTATTTAATTAATCAATTATGAATAGTAATTATATGTCACACTAAATATTTTTATTCAGTTGGACAATGATGAATAATAATAACACTAGTTTGGTCAAAGTATAATAAACATTAAAAAACACTTATATGAGGTTCTTTTGTACTCTCTTCTAAATAGATATATTTACAAATATATTCTATCTAAATTAGATAAATATCTTATGCATTTCTTGTTTTTTCACCTGATTTAATTAACTTTGTTAAGTGCAAATCATTCAAAATAATTTTAAACAACTAATAATAGGGTGGTGATCTAGTATAATAACACCATCCAAGTCCCCTGATCTAAATGAATTCTACAATATTTTTAGGATATATAATTTGGGATATTGTCCATCTTAGAGCTCCAGCGCTAGCTAAAGAAGCTTTTAAAATCTAACTTATCTTGAACTATTGTCATAACAATTTCGAATAGACTTATCTCATGAAGGCTCAACAAGTAGATGTGTGTTCAAATCTAGGGGTATAAACGAGCTAAGCCGAATCAAGTGTTGTAGTATTTAAACTTATTTGATAAGGTAACAAAGTTAAACCAAACCTAAAATGAACAAAACCATTAATACGATTGTTCAAGCTTGAGCTTGGATTATTTAGATGTTATCGAGCTCTCAATTCAAGTTTGTTTTATTGTTAGAAATTTTTACATTTTAATTTTTTTAGTCTATTATTTAAGTTTGATAATCCAAACTTATTTATTCATTTTGAAATTTATTTAGTACGTTAATAAGAGTTTTCTTGATTAATATAGTTTTAGAACATTATTCAAGAACTTTTTTTTGTGAACATTGTTCAAGAGAACGTGTTCATAAATATTAGCGAGTTGAATATACATGTGTTTAAGTTTGTTCGTTTGGTTTAATGAGTTGATCAAACTTATTTAATTAATTGATCGTATATATTAAATGAATATAAACAAGTTCTTATCAAGTTGAACACCAAATTTATTTATGAATTTTTGATTTTTTTTACCACCCTACTATTTATGCACAAGTTGGATTTTCTAAAGTCCCACAAATTTCAATACGTTGTGTTGAAGATAGTGATCGTGTTCAACATGATAGATACTAATCGAGGGGCAAAAGAGATTGTAGATTGATTGTAAATGAAGCGAATATAATTAATATAAATAACTACGTGCTAGACCGATTGATCTCCAATGATAAAATGAATATTGCACTTGAGAATATCCATGAAACGCTAATTGTGCTCTCATGGTATTTACATGGGTGGTTGATCCAATAAGTCTTATGATCAATTTTGAACATGGTACAAAATATTTTGTTGGATGTCCAATCTTCATTATACAAAGGATCATTGTGTTAAGATAAATATTCTATAATTTATCCATTTTCAGAGAGTGTGTAGGGTTGGCTCGGAGGAAAATGCTAGGGTGACGATTTCATCTTTGCTCCAATAGAACACTAATAGTATATAGATTACGTGTATGTGAGGGTAATTGATGCCTAAAAACACGGTTATCCCCGAGCTCATGTTACTTTCCTTTCACGAACACAACATTCTCCACTAACTTAACCTTCCTTCACAAGCCATTCCCTTTACAACAACGAACGTGTCCCCAAAGCAAGCCAACCAACGAACCGAACGTTTCATTATACTGCCTTAAACCAACGGCCAGGATCGGTTCTTGAGGGCCGGATTCGAGGCCCACGCAAAAACGGGATTTGATAGGCCCCTCGGTTCCATTCTAATATTTTTATCCTAGTATTGTATTTGATTCTTTTCGGAGTCAGCGACTCAGCGGAGAGGAGAGACAGAGAGGAACGGGATTTGTTCGATCGATCGCTCGCTCGCTTCGTAGTTCTTCGTGTTGAGGGGTGAGTACTCTTCCGTTCGATGTCTTAATTGAATATCGCTAACTTCCGATTCTGCATGTGATGCATTTTGTTCATAACTTGGGGTTCTTTCGCGTTGGGCTTCTAATCATCAGTGTCTGGCTATTTTTGGGCGTCCGAGTTCCCTTCATTTTGTTTTCGGATTAGTTTCGATATTTGCTTTTACCAGGTAAAAATGTTTGGTTTATTTTTTTTCTTGATATTTCAATTTGATTGGAATTTTAATTATGCATCGTTCATTGTTTTCCAATATATATACTTTTTGAATCAGACTATGATCTAAAACTGCCTAATTGTAGAAAAAAATTAATTAGAACTTGGATTTCTGAAGAGCAACGCAAGAGCAGGTTGCTTTGATTTCATTTACGTTATATCGGAACAATGATTTCTGTCGCTTTCTTTTTCCTATTCGATGCGGCATGATGTGTGTCGGATTATTTTTGTATTTTGGGTTTCCTGTTGTTATTTTTTTTTTAAATTTTTTTTCTGCACTACTAGGTTAAGAACACAAATAATTTGTTCTTTTTGGAAACCATCGGATTGCTTTTACTCAGTTCATTATTATTTATAATTTCATCTACTTTTTCCTAGGAATTGAGAGAATGCCTACCACGAGATTCAAGAATGGGAATAAGGTGGAGGTTTGGAACAGGAGGGAGGTTCCCTCCGGCTCTTGGTGGAGTGCGGAAATCATATCTGGTAATGGGCACACATATTCAGTGAGGTATGATGGGTATCCGATGGACAGCAGTGTGGCAGTGGACAGAGTGCCAAGAAAAGCCATTAGACCGCGCCCTCCTCCCTTAGAGGACCAGAATGAGCTGCAAATTGGTGATGTTGTCGAGGTGTTTGACAATAACTCATGGAAGATTGCTGAAGTCCGGATGATTATTGGTAATGGTTACTGTTCTATGAGGCTTCTTGGATCTTCTAGGAAATTTCCATGCCACAAATCTCGCATAAGGAGACAGCTATCTTGGCAAGGCAACAAGTGGATGGTGATTCATAAGGTATCATGATGCATTCTTTTTCGCAAGTTGCTGTTAAGTCAATATGAATGATGATTGCTGTATTAGCGTCCTTGTATGTTGTTTAACTCTCAGTTGAACAAATTTAACCAACTTACCTTGGTATTGTTGATCTCCATTACACCAAATCCTTTTTGTCACTTCAACCTTTTGTGAATATGCTTTTTGCAACTATTAGGCTGCTTATGCTGCCTGAGAATTAGGATCTCCTTCATGGTCATTTTGATGATGTTGAATTAATTACTTTTTCTCCGTTAGGAGTTTGGAGAAGAAAGTGATGGACAACTAAGCAACTCAATGAGAGGAGGGATGTCCATTTGCCATGTGCCTCAGTCACGTGAGAAGATGAAGACTTCTTTTGGAGATAACCATTTTCCGGCAGTTTTCTCAGGCAGCATAAAGAAAAGACCACTTGATATGCATATTCATGCTGACATGTGCAATGCTGGAAGAAAAAAGATGCGAGCAATCATGAAAGATGGCATTTTCCAGCAAGAAACTACTGAAAACTCATCAAAGTGTGCACTGAAGATGGACTTTCTTGCTTCAAGTGGAGGATTGCTTGGTGAAAAATACACGCATTGTTACTTAAACAAGAGAGTTGGTCCATCCAGAGATGAATCAGGAAGGAGTATGCTACATTCAGATAAGGAAAAGAATCTTTTGAATAGTTCTGTACTTAATGCTGCTGAAAGCACTTCATCCTCTGTGGGTAGTTGTAGTGTCAGCGGTCATGAAGAATGCTATAGCCAATCTGATCATGCAGAAGCTTCCAGTGGTTTTGAAACAGACTCATCTTTTTCTAGGAAAGGTGACTTACACGTGCAAATCCATGAGTTTGAGTTGAGTGCATATAGGTCCACTTTAAAAGCATTCTATGCTTCTGGCCCAGTAAGTTGGGAACGAGAAGCATTGATGACAAACCTTCGTCTAATGTTAAACATATCCAATGATGAACACTTAATGGAGATAAGGAATTTGGTAAATTCTTAAATGACTACAATGTTACTGTAGTTGACTAGAAGATATGCTTAAGTTTGAGTTACAAAATAGCATGAGTAAAACTCAAAATGTTTGATATGTATAAAGTTGAATTTAAACTATGTAGCCATCATTTTTTGTATCCTTAACATTTCACTATGAGAAGTACTCATGGGATGAATTTTTTTACTCTGAATTTGCTTCAATTGTTTTACTATCTTACCTCATTTTATGGATATTTATTCTGAAAATATAAATGCTGTAGTAGGTACAAATACTAATAAGTTTTTTTATTGTTCTGAAAAAACTTATATGTTGGACCTCAGATGTCAAGTTACTATGTCAAGAGGATCTTTATAAGAAAAGCATATTTATCGTTATCAGCATTGTTTGGATTCAAAATCAGTGGGTTACTTTAATATTAGAAGATAATGCCTAAGTTGGTTACACTTGAAGTTAACAGCGTTTATATGGAAGCTAAAATGCCAATGGATAAGGTCAATTTATAAAAGATTTTATTTTGGTAAGCTGATGTTTGGCACATGGGCTTTACTTATACAACTTGTTGAGTTTATAGGGTTGGGAATTGTCTAAAGACCATGATGATGGGAATCTCTTATCACTGATTGTTTGGTCATGCTCACGTTTGCATGCTTTGTTGTCACGATGTGTAGGTTTTCTGCATTCCTTGTGGCACTAGTATGCTACAAATTCATTTGATTTTCTTTCTGTCTTGTTGACTGAATTGATACTTGTCATCCCTCTTCCAGGGCCAAAGATGGAGGCTTCTAAACTTTGCTTCCATAGGCCTGTGATGATGGTGGAATTGCCACTTTTGCTCTTCCATCAGTGGGGCAAGATATCCTTATCCATATGGGTATATCAGTTTTGGTATTTCTATTTTGTTTGTTCTTATTTCAGGCTTTTTTTTGCCTGTGATAATGCATTATGAAAGGATCCTTAACCAAAATGCATACATGACATATCTCATTGCATTAAACTGATATTTGAAACCATTTATAATATTAAACATTTGATCTTTGATTTAATTGCTCATGTAGAACCAGAACAATTGTTTTTATGATGCATAATTAGACACCAAACTTTAAAAATGTGTCTATTAATAATCTATTACTTGATGCCGGTTAGCAGGTATATTTAGCTTAGCACCAACTCTTGCTACTTGCTAGAGTAAGCTAGATCATGCTATAGTATTATGGACATAGGCAACTGAAAAGTACTTAGTTTAAACTTATTGACATGCAATTTCATATACAAAATGGTTAATTGTATAGTGAGTTCTGGCCCTTGCAATAAAGGGATAATAAAACCAAGATATTCTGACTGTGTTGACATGGTATAAACATCCTTGGGTATTACATTCAGAAGAAAGCCAAATGATCTGGCTTCACATGATGAGTTAAAGAACCTTGTTTACCTTACAGCTCAGAACTGGTGGCTTGATGTTCATGTCCAGGGAAGGGACACAAAACAGAGGGGAAAGAATAAGAAGAAAAAAAAAATAGGAATGAAGTGTATTATGCAGGTTATGGACGGAAAGAAAAAGCATTATGCTAAGTCAAATAAAAATAAAAATTGTCTGATATGTATTAATATTATGCAGGGTATTAAAGCAAACTGCCTTGAGCCATCTTGACCCAATTGAGATGACACACCACAGAGATTTAGGATTATTCCCTCCCCTTTTGATCCCCTTATTTCCACAACCAAATTTGAATAAAAATTTCATAAAAAAACAACTGTAAATTGGATAACAAACAGATCAATTTATAACATTCCTTACTAATAAAGAGAACTTTTACTTATGTCTTATTAATTGGGGCCGCTACTTATACTAGACCAGTGTCTTGCATTGGATAGGAGCAACTGCCCCTAAGGCATCTGTATTTTTGTAGTGGTTAATACACATGCCTATTAATACATCTGACTTCATAAACTGAAGTTGGACTAACATAACTAGAATTGAAATCATGGTTGTCAAAATTGGCTTATATCAGTGCTGACCACTCGATTTAGACCAGTAGTTGGAAAGGCTAATTTAATCTTTCTTGAGAAATCAATAATCCCATATAGAGATTCAAACAAATATTACCTAGAAATGAGTTAACACCATTAAAAAGTAGATTAAATTATTTAAAAGTTTGTTAAATCATGAATGAAAAGGATGTATTAGGTGGAAGTTTTGTCAATTTAAGTTTATTTTGACAAACTCGACCAATCTTGCCAACTTTTTTTTTAATCAATCTTAGTGTTAATATTAGTAAAGACACAAATGAGAGAGAGGGAGTCCCTGTGTTCTCATGAATTCTAGTTTAAATCGCTAATTTCCTCACAGAATAAGATTGGTTATGAGATCAATAGAACGACTATATTGTTGCAAGTGATATACCACTAAGTAGACCAAGCATCTCATTCATGTCTTCTTCATTTAGTGTTGAGGGATGTTTCTATTGATGGAGAATATAGAGTACCATCGTCTACCAATATTGCCTCAATACTCCCTCTCAGTTAAACCTAATAATATGAATTATCAAATAATAATTTGTTTCAGTAAATAATATATTAGTATATAATATTTTTTAATAACTTTATATTAACTAATTCAACAGATTAATTTTTTGTTCTATTGCTAAAAAATATAATAATATTTGGTATTTCTTGAATATTATGTTATTAAATAATAACTATAATATTCATTATTATATTATTAATCTAATAATAGCAGTACTATGAAATCATTGATAATGTACCTAATCAAATTAATTAGTTCGACTATTCATTATTTGTATATTTGTATTGTGTTATTATTCTATTTCATGTGGCATATTATATATCTTTATTATGATTAAACATCATTTGCGATATTTTATATCAAATTATTTATTTTTTCACTCTTTTTTTCCTTGAAAAATTCCCAACAATTTCAGTTTCACCAGTCCTACCATTCTGATACAAGTGTTAGACTTTTTGACTATGACCCTAATATTGGTATTGTTATCAATTTGGACAACCATGACTGCAATAGACTCATGTATAGGTACAAGTTGGTCTGAGAGCTGTGATTTGATTAGTCAGCATATGATGTATCTGGAACCTTAGTAGTAAATCATACTTGGAATCATAGTAGGATGGATGATTGTAAGTATTATGAACTTTAATCATGGTTAAGGATGGGCTCTCATGTTTTACCGAATAATTTTTTGGAATTGGACCTAAAATTAAGTTGGATTTTGGTTTGCATAACTTAAATTGTGTTCCATAGAGTTTAAGTTTGTCTAGTTCGAGATGGGTTGAAACCAAGCTTTATATACTTTGTACAGGCAACGTATAGCAATGACATGGGTGAAACATGTAATTTCAACTGTGCCAGCTAGTTTTGGTTTCAATACACAAGCGGCATGGCACATATTGCTCATGCTAATCAAAACCAGATGAAATTTCAAGTAGGAGTAACAGACTATGTATTAGAAAAAGGAGAGAAACATCAATAGTTACTATGCTGCTGCTTCAGAGATATCTTGTAATTGGAAACATCAATAAATCCTTTTGCATTATTAGGATTTTGAAATTGTAAAATTGCAAATTATTTCAGGGGGAAAAATTTGTGCCATATTAACCTGCAGTATTTAGTATAACCGAGAAATTATTCTTATCTGTTTGAATAAGTTGAATAAATTTGTACAATTGCAGAATGTGTATAAGCAAACCATAGACATCTTGAGAGTTATTTATGGCCTAGAGGAAGGTCATGTGTCTAGCTAATGATCAGTATCTATAACACTGAAGCTTTAACTTATATGTTCCCAACATATTTAGGAAGTGTTTGACTAGTGGCAGCATAAAGCACAACTGGGACAAAGAGTACCTATTTCAATGATTATCCTTAATGGTACAGTGCATATCCTATTCGACAATGTAATATACATTCACTCATTGTGACAGCCTTAGAAATATATTTTTCATTTGATCTCAAACAATTTTTATGGATTTGAAGAATATGAGGCTCACTGATTTCTGTTTCCATCTAATAAATGAAAACTTAATGGTTAGGTTTATACTAGTCTTGGAGATCCAGGTGTTCCATCTTGACTAATGGTGAAATACAGAAAGGGACTATATAAAGTAACATCTAGCTGTACTATATTTGCAAAGAAATTATTCTTTCTTCGGACTACCAGGATTTTCTGAAGATCTAGCAACCCGTCGTTTTAATTCCTATATAACTCCCTGACTGGGAAACACTGGCTGAAATACTAGACAGAAGCAAGAAAAAAGTATTGCTTTAGATATTTATAGGGCTATTATATAAACAATAATTAACAGTTTTTATTCTAGCTGCAAATAACTTATTATTCTTTTTGTTGAAAATTTTGTAAAATACAACCTAAGTGCTTTAGAGCTCCCTAACTCTACATGGCAGGTGAAGATAGCAAAGTCAGTTACAATATTATGACGTGTAAGATAAGTAGCTAACCTTGCATCACATATGATTTCATATTCCATTCCATGGTGAATTCCATAGATAGTGAACCATTAATGGGTAAACTTCTTTGTGAATAGAGATTCTTTATCTTATGGCATGGTCATCTAAGTCATCTTATCATGTTCCATAAACCATCCAAGTCATTGTGTTTACAACAATAACCAAGTCTTATCCCACTAGGTGGAGTCGGCTATATGGATCCTTTTACGCTATGGAGCTCTATCTTCAACTATATTATTTATATTTAAATAAATTTTATCTTGTTTTATTATTGCTAACCAAGTCTTTTTTGGTCTTCCTCTTTCTTGTTTGATACGCGTGTTGTTATAGTTTCACATCGCCTAACTAGAGCATTTATTGGTCGTCTAAGTACATTCTTGTATCATCTTAAACATGTCTCTCGGAGTTTTTCCTCAATAGATGCAACTTCGACTTTCTTTCCAATGCTCTCATTTCTTATTTTGTCCATTCTCGTATGTCCACACATTCACATTAACATCTTCATCTCTGGTCATGTGCTCCAGTCATAGCCTAACATTCAGCTCCACATAACATACTAGGTCTAATTGTGATTTTGTAGAATTTTCCTTTAAGTTTTAGAGGTACTTTACGGTCACATAAAACACCCGTCGCTCTCCTACATTTCAATCATTCTGCTTGTATTCTATGTAAGACATCTGTCTCAATCCCTCCATTATTTTGCCAAAATGATCTTAAATATCTAAACCTATCTTAACAATTGTTTTATTATATCTAATATTGCTAAACTTAAATCCATATATTCTGTCTTTATTCTACTAAGCCTAAAATCTTTCCCTTCTAGTATTTCACGCTCAAATTATAATTTAATATTTACCCTTTCACGTGTTTCATTTACCAAAATAATATCATCTGCAAATAACATGCACGGTACTGTGTATTGAATATGTGTTGTGAGTTCGTCTATAATTAGTCTAAAAAGATAGAGACTTAGAGTTGATCTTTGATATAACCCTATATTTATTGGAAATACTTCAGTTACTCCGCCTGAAGTCTTTACTCTAGTCGTTATATCTTCGTACATATCCTTAATTAGTTTAATATATGTTACGTTAACACTTCTCTTTTCTAGAATTCTCCATATAATTTCTCTTAGGACTCTATCATAAATTTTTTCTAAGTTAATGAATACATGTGTGGATCTTGTTTTTGCTTCTGATATTTTTCAATTAATTGTCTAAGAAGATGTATAGCTTCTATTGTCGACCTTCCAAGCATGAGCCCAAATTGATCTTCGGTCACTGTGGTCTCTTCCTTAATCTTTTTTCTATTCCTTTTTCCCAAAGTTCATGGTATGACTTATTAGTTTAATACTCCTATAGTTTGCACAATTTTGTATGTCACCCTTATATAAGAGAATTAGAGTATTTATCTTTCATTGATCGAACCATTTTTTCATGTTCAATAATTTTGTAAGACATTCAATACCTTGTTTCTCTAAACACTTCTATACCTCTATCATAATATCATTTGGTCCAATGACTTTTCCATTGTGCATCCTATTTAAAACTTATTCTACTTTTGAAGTTTGAACTCTACAATAAAAATTTAAATTTCTATGCTTATTTGACCTACTTAAATTACCTAAGTTAAGTTGATCACCTAAACCTTCATTAAATAGTTGATGAAAATATCTCTTCCACTAATCTTTTATTTCTCCATCATTACTAGTACCCTATTACATTATCTTTAATACATTTTATTTGGATAAGATCTCTTGTCTTTCTTTCTCTTACGTTAACAATTCTATAAATGTCTCTTTCTCCTTCTTTTGTATCCAATTTTTGATATAATCATTCAAAAGTTTCATTCTTTGCTTCATTCACTACTCTTTAGCTTTTTTCTTAGTTATTGTATATTTTTTAAAGTTTTTCTTGTTCTTACAAATATATAATTCCTTATAAGCTATTCGTTTTTTCCTGCACTTTCTCTTATACTTTCGCAATCCACCATCAAGATTCCTTACTTAGTGGTGCATGCCCCTTTGACTTATCGAGCACATTCTTAGTTACTATTTTCAACTATGATACCCTCTTATCCTATTAGAATCACTGTATATTTTACCTAATGCTTGTACTCCTACCTTTTTCTTAAATATATTTTGCTTCTTATCCTTTAACTTCCACCACTTAATTCTAGGAGTTGTATATATTATGCTTGAGGCGTATATCCAACACTACTAACCTATATTGGGTAGTTAAGCTTTGTCTAAGGATGACCTTGGAATCTTTACAAATCTTTCCATCCTCTTCCTAACCATAAAAAAGTCAATTTACAATTATTATTCTCACTTTTGAACGCGACTAAGTGTTCTTCTTTTTTTTTAAAAATGTATTAGCTAATATAAGGTCATATTATCATAAAATCTAA
>JBBMJZ010413103.1:4554363-4573524 GCA_037833815.1 Zingiber zerumbet | reverse complement strand
AGAGATCTATATAAAGCCTCCATTTCTTCGCCGGAGGTACGCGAATCTTCATCTTTGAAGCCACCTCTTTGCCATTTCTTCGCCTGACTTGAGAGTCGGAGGGCCGTCGCTGGGACACCCCTCCCGGCTCGGTTTTACTGCAGGTTCTTCGGAGCACGCGAGGAGTCAGCAGGGAGTGCCACATCCCCAGTGTCCATTGACCCCTGACTCGGACAGGATCACAATCCAAGTGCTTGGATGCTCCCGAGTCGAGGTGCCTAGATTTAATCCAAGCACCCGGATTATTTTTTTTAAAAAAAATCCACATTTCTTCAAATATAAACCCCAAATATATTACTATACTCCGTAAACTTTTACCCTAGAGGTAAAATCTTACAAAATTTTAGCTTGAACACTATAACATAATTGGTAAGTCTTAACCCTAAAGATAAAATCTTAATTTTTTTTAACTTGAACGCTACAACTCAATTGAAAAGCTTAAATCTTAAGGGTAAAGGGTTAGAAAAAATATATCAACCCAGGCATGTGGATCAAATCCAGCCACCTGAATTGAGATTTAGGCACCTAAATTTAATTCAGAGATCTCGAGCGCGTACCGTCACTCATCAAACAGATGCATGCAATATGAGAATTATATATATAATCCGAAAGATACTTCAAGATTTTTTTTTAAAAAAATAATAATATAATAAATTATGGAAAATAATGAGCCTATTAAGCTCCTATCAAGTTGAAAGATACTGAGATTCCAATAAAAAAAAAATCTAAATCAACGATAAATTTAAAAATCAAAATTCAATTGATTCCTTTTTTGATTGGAAAGTCAAGCAGACCGATACCTCACCTCACAATCCATGTCAAGATGGGACATACTATTGTTTATGATAATTCACTGTGTAAGGAGAGGCCTGATCCAATCTTCGGCAGATAAGGAAAAAAAAAAGTGACGCTGTCGACAAGTTCCATCACGGTGACAAGCTATCGGATTCTAGGTCGCCATAAATGCATCCTCTGGTTTTTCGTTCTCCAATAATCAACGTTAGTTACTACACTCAAGCACTGTCAATATCCTCTTCAGGAGGCTTCAATGAACAATAAGCTTGCATGAACAGTTGTCTTGCAAAGTCAAAGTTGCATGCACAGGTTCCCTTTTATTAGCTGGGGCCACCTCAATCTTCAACACCCACAATGAAAAATCATAAAACTTTTTCATGAATCAGACATGAATTTTGCAAAACATCGGCACAAAATTTCTTGAGTGCATAAATGCTGATGGGTAGAGGAACATGGGCGTGTGGGGTTCGCCCTCACCAAAAGCAGAGAGGTCCTTTTCAGGATAAATTGTGTAGTAGTCTCAGAATCCATCGTTGTAGAGGGTGTACATAGGGCATCAAGTTGTGTCAACCGGTTCACGAGCATTTGTTTGTTGCAATCTAATTGCAGACCCCATGTGGGCAGACCCACCTCCATGTCCATAGCACCTTTCAGTATCATGGAGGATCATTGATCATTCAAGGCTAAGATTATGAGGGTCTGAAACTGAAACTAAAAAACAAGAACAGTTGACGTTTCACAATCAAATTTTATCTATCTGCATTCTTTATTTCTATGGTAACAAGTCAATCGGAAAAGAAGTGGAACAGAGAATTTTATTTTAGGAAAAGTTTTGTAGTTTGTGGGCAGGCCTGCAGGTGCATTATTGATGATTTAGAAGAACCTTCTCTTTATTTTTGGAAAAAAATAGCAGGTCTAGAAGGAAATCATGGAGAAAATCTTATAAATGAATTCCAATTATGAGTGTGATGTTGATGGTTTTTTCTATACAACTTAATCTAGATTTTAGAAGACGTGCAGCCAACTAAGCCCTGGAAATAACTGTAAAAACTGTTGAGAATCAATCAGCAGTAATCAATAATGATAGATTGTATGTTAAATATAAGGAAAAAGAATGATTCTGACAGTGCGGTGATGCCCAGCCATCCATGATTTCTCTTCTTCCCGTCACAATCCAACTTTTTGCTTTCAAGCTACCCAGCTTTTACTCTTTCAATATCTCTGTCTTGTCTTCCTTTTTGATACATATAAATCAATTCCACAAGGCCATTCAACTTCCACCATACGAGATATGGAGGAATCAATCAACTCATCTATGAGCAGCTCCTTCTCCTGCTCCATGGATGGCTCAGAGGAGAGCGGCTGGACCATGTACTTGGAGGACTTCATGGCATCAGAGGAGAAATCACAAGTTGCAGCAGAAGCTTCTGGGTGCAACTCCTCCAGTGTCGTCACCCTCTCCACCATTTATGATGCTGCTCCATCCACTTTTCTTGCACGGCAGCAACAACCGTCTGCTAAAGTTGATGTGCCAGAGGACTACACAAAACTGATTCCTAAGAGGAGGAAAAGATTAATAATGGATGATGATTCTTTGGAAGACACTGCTAGCTCACCTGTTAATAGCCCCAAGGTTACAGAACATAAATTTGACTATTTATTTACTAGGATTATAATCATTCTTATGTAAGAAATATATCTTCCTTTGATCTTCTAACAGATTACTGAGAGTTACTTGACTACTAATCCAACCAAGAAGGATTATCAGAGCCTTCTTCACAAAGGCATACCTCAGGTTTTTTTCTCCTCCAATTTTCTAATTAAATAGTTAATTTAGATGTTTTTTCTAGTTTGATTTAAATGAGTTGGTGTTTTAGGTCATGAATGACGAAAGGCTGAAAGAAGTTGAAGAAGAGTTCAATTTGACTGAGGGGACAAATGAAAAATATTCATTGCTGAAGAATAGAGGGCTTTGTTTAATTCCTTTGTCCATGTTAGTAGACTACCTGTAGGATAAACCTTCACTTTGGATGATTAGCAAGCCTATGGACTCTCCAGTTGTGTCTATGAATTTATGGATATTTGATGCATATTAATCTTTTCTATGGATATTTGATGTATATTACTCTTTTAATCATTATATGCTAACCTTGTTTCCTACAGATAAATACAATTTGATATATAAATGACTCGAAGGATTTTTTTTTATGAATATCACATCATATTTTTGATATAATAGTTTTGGGTATAATTTACTATTTTTAAAAATATTAAAATTTGAAAATTTTAATTAATATAAATATTAATGTTTGATTCTTAGAAAATCAAACTAATCAGGTCAGATATTACAGTGCTTCTGTTCTTTCACATGCCCTTCTTAAATACTAAACATTCAATAAATGCTTGAGCAATTTTATATCTGTCTCCACGGATTAGCGCAGTTGATAGACTAATGGTAGACTTGTTAGATTGAGTATCTATCAAATTATTCAATCAATTAAAGTTTATAATTATTTATAATAAATCCTAAAGAATTAGAACATAATTATTTACTGTCAGAAAAAAGAATTATTGAAGAAATTGCTGTCGAAATTGTATGATATAAGCTTTCACGCAAATGTATTTGCATTCACACTCCAATGACCATTTAAACTCCACGAAGCTGGTCTTGCGATTCATGATCATCTCCCAACGAAGCTACATATGGAGCTCTCAGTCTTGATGACCTTTTCGAATGTGCACGTGTTAATAATGAAGACGAGGAGGATGCAGCTCCATGTCTTCTCCTCTTCATCTTCTTTGGAGTCGTAGAATTGTCGTCGGTTTCAGAGCTACTAGTTGATCGAAACGATGTTTGAATGCTTCTCGGTCGATCGAATCCTGGCACAACGTAAAACACGTACGGCACTTTCAGTTATATTGCAATCTTCAGCTGCTGACGATGAATGAAGAATATTGTACCTCGAGAAGCCAAAGATGATCTCCTAGATTGCCCAACATTGCTGGGAGAAGAGAAATCCGATGGCGAATCGAACCTTTTCATCTGCATTTCATCACGGCAAAGATCATGATCACATTCAGTACTCAGATTGGAATATCTATTTTTCATACCCAACTTGGAGAATGGACAGAGTCTCTATCCCAGCCTATGTGTGCAACATGTTTGACATCTGTTGGATGCCCGATTTCCATTTCATCTTCCTTAACAACTACCAAACAAGAAGAAGAAGAAAAATTAGAACATAAAAGTTTTTTTTTAAAAAAAAAAAGGGAAGGAAGAAGTGAAAGTATTTACCAAAGATCTTTGATATATGCTTGAATCCTCTGAATAGCCGTTTCACCCTGGTTGCCATTGTGCTTCTTGCGCGAGCAATGCGAAGAGCTTATATTCAAAGATCTTTATACAGAATTCTACACTGATTTGGAAAGAACTTTGGGGGGGCAGAGAGGAAGGTGGGTCGATAACTGCAGCAACAACATGGCTTCAAAATTGGCACAAGGACGAGAAGCAAACTGTTATTTTAACGTCATTACGATTTGTACACGTCTTCTTGCTCAAACAATTATTATTTTTATTTAAATCTAGACATGATTTAATATTTAAAAAATAGTTAATATTTAACAAGTACTCGCACAAGTAGTTTGGTAATTTCCCTTCTCCAATTGTAATTTCAAATTAGAAGAAAAGAAAGATAAATATAATGATTTATCTAAATATTAAGAAGATAGCTTTTTTTCCTTTTAAATGCCGCCTAATCGTTTTATGATAGATGAACTCTGTATATAAATTAATAGCATACTCATCAAAATTTAAAACTAAATTTTACATTAAAATAAGTCATGTGAGAATAAACTGAACGGCCCAAAACAAAACTCTTTACATTCTTCTCCAACGATAAGATCATGGTCATTCATAGGCCAGACTGTATAGTAGCGGATGTGAAAATTACAGTAGCTGTCGTAAGGATTTTTGGATGTTTCCTGCAGTGTATAGCCTTTTTCTACCAACGATAATGTCGTATTGCACCTAATCCATTTGCAGGAGTAGTCTTTTGCTTTCTCTGTTCACAATGCTATCATGCTTTTGTGTTGTGCCAGCTCCGAGTAATATTTTCAGAAGCATTCAAATATCTACAAATAAAAAACTCTTGATCCTAAGAAACTTGTCGCTTCTCAGTTGGCGAAGATCACAAAGTCTAAGCAATGTATTTCAACGCCATGGCAAGCTTGATCCTTTGTCTTCTTCCATTCATGCTCATTCTTAGGCCAGCATTATATTATCCTCTTTATAAAGGACATCCTTCAATTGTTTTCCTTCTTTTTTGATCGTTTCAGCTGAAACAAAAAATAAAATGAATGACCTTCTCAAGGTACTCATCTCTTTCTTATAGAGAAGAAGACCTTCGTTTTCCCCTTTTAGAGCTAGCTAAAAAAATGTTTGCATTAGTTTTTGGTGCTTCATAATCTTTCATTGAAACTGAAGCAGGACTCCTTCAGAAAGGACTCTCTTATGGAGAGCGATATTGAGCTAGGAAGCCATGGTAAACTCAAAAGTGCACCAGATTATGGAATGGATGATTTTTTTGATCAGGTAAAAATTATTTAAAACACTAAACTTGGGTTTTGAGATTTTTCTTCCTTTTTCAAAAAGGAGGTATTTTGATATCTATAAATACTACAATTGAGTTTCTATGTATTTATTTCCAACTTTTTTGTCATCTTGCTTGTTCTTTTTTATTATTAGGTATCAGAAATTGAGAAGATGATAGAAAAGATCTCCAATCATCTTCACAAGCTTCAGGTAAAACCATCAGATCTTTATAGTTTCAGTAACTGTAATATCACCCTATGTTTCAGTAATTAAAATCTCTGTATAATGTACTCATCAGTAACAAAAAGGTTTGTCAACTAATATTAATCAATCAAATGAACCAGGAATCAAATGAAGAGTCCAAGGGTGCCACTAGAGCATTTGCGATGAAAGGTAGAGAGCAAGTTTATTTATATATCTAATTGTCTGTTGTCAACTACAGATCAGTTATGAATTAAACTCACTCTTTCAGAAATTAAACAGCAAATGGAGAAGGATGTCAATGAAGTTGGAAAGATTGCCCACAAAATAAAAAACAAATTACAAGATATCGACAGAGATGTATTATTCTTTAAAAAACTAGTGATGCAGATAGCTCTGTGTCATCTGTCTTACAAGCATCATTTGAAAAGATTATGATAACAGTCTTATTGGTTCCATTCTCTAGAACTTAACCAACAGAAATAAGCCTGGATGTGAAAAGGGAACCGGTGTAGATCGATCGAGGATGGCATTGACTAAGTATGTTTTAACAAGATGCATATGATGATATTTATACACATTCAACTTAAATTGATGTGTTTTAGATACAAAAATAAAAATCCATGACTAATGTTTTCTCTCATTGTAATCATTGCTGTCCAACTACAGCGCACTTAAGAAGAAATTGAAGGATATAATGAATGACTTCCAGGTACTTGTATTAATAGACAAGTTGAGGTTGGCTACTAGTTTGCAGTATATTTGATCAAAGTAATTTCTAGCAGATTTTGAGGCAAACTATCCAGAATGACCATAGAGAGGCTGTTGAAAGAGGGGTGTTCACAGGTTTCATTCTTTCTTCTTTTCTGACAAAGGTACATAGATTTAATATTTCTGAATTTTTCTAAATTTGGCAGTAACTGGATCTCGACCAACTGACGAGGTAAGCATCATCGCTATATGCTACTGGAAAATAATCATGCTGGATATATAGACTTACACTGAGCTTCTCATGCCTGTGTAGGTGATTGATCAACTAATTGAAACCGGAAATAGTGAGCAAATATTTCATAAGGCAATTCAAGAAATGGGAAGAGGGCAAGTATGTTGAGTTCTCTATTGAGTACTAATTATGAACAAGAACATTAACTTACAGGTAGGCTTTTTAGTTGTTCAGAATATTATGAATTTGTTCTCCAGGTAATTGGCACAATAGAGGAAATCCAAGAGAGGCATGATGCTGCGAAGGAGATAGAGAAAAAACTACTTGATTTGCATCAGGTAATTGTTTCAGAATAAACGAATAAATTGCAGAAAATTCAGATAAGCTGCCCATAAGATTTCTTCTTTTTTCTTTATGTTTTCTTTTGGCACATAGGTGTTTATGGACATGGCTGTATTGGTGGAGGCACAGGGAGAGATCCTAGATAACATTGAGTCTCAGGTTTGTCTTCATTTATTCAAGACATGGATAGAATTAGTTTTTATATCATCCTGATCTTGGCACACTGTTTATATGATCACAATATCAACTCCACAGGTATCCAACGCGATGAACCACGTGCAATCTGGTACAGATGCTCTGCGGATTGCGAAAAGCCTTTCAAAGAAATCAAGAAAGTGCATGATAATAGTTATAATCATCTTTATATTAGTTGCTGCTCTAATTGCGCTCTCAATTCTGAAACCATGGAAATGATTGTAAAGCAAAGCAAAGTTTCACAGACAGTTTTATATATCTTCCAGCTTCAAAATAGAAAAAAGGAGGGAAAACCAGAGTATCTGAATTTTTTTTTTTAATTTGGGAAAACAATAAACAGGACTTCTAATATTTTTTTCATCTGATTACTGTACAATTTTGAGACTCGACTTGCTTTGAGTGTCAATTATGGATTGATCTTAAAAAATAAATCAAGACTCCAAATATTTCTATCAAGCAAATCAACCATTTTAAGTCAGTGATGCAACTTGTGTTGGTATAAGATTTAAGGTCCTTTGAGCGACTGATAAATGATTAAGCCTTTGTTTCTGAGCAGTCCATATCAACCCAACAACTACATGAAAGCCATAGATTTGTGACACAAACATCAACCTTTTGCTCTCTTATTGAGCATGAAAGGGTGATTTCAGAAGGCAAGAGAGACCACAATGGCCTGGCAGCGTCACCTCCACGACAGCGTTTTTCCTTATCAACACTTTCAAATATAATATACAGGAATTATAATGATTTTTCATTTAATTCTCTATAAGATTGTTTATTTTTCAATGAACGAGGGCAAGGAAAGGTATAAAAATGTTCCATATAAATAATTTTTTGATAAGATTTTTTTTTTCCCTTCTATTTCTGTGTCGCATAAAGAAATATTCCCCTGATATTCCCTGCCGTGATGATCGGCGATGACGGGCGCCAGGCCCTCAACGGCGGATGCATTGTCGGTGGTTGGCACGATGCCAATCCTAGCGAAGCGCGAACGAATCTCGGAGTAGATTCCAAAAATCCACCTCCACAATCTTCACGTTCTCGACACGGTGACGACATCCATGGAGGAGTCAACCTTCAGATTCCTGGCTATTTATCTTCCCAAGGTCAGCAATTAACTACGGCACTAAAAAGCCAACAATTCAACGCACAGAAAAAGACGCTGTTTAGCCAAGCAGTGAAATGGATCAACGCAACCTTGTTTCTCGAGATCAAAAGAGCAAGGTACACCAAGAACTCATTTTACTTTTAATTTATTCCCATTTGTTGTAAAGTACTATTTTCATGAGCATCTCCCTCTCTTTGTTAATCTTTTAATAAACTTCTTATTTGTTTTGTGATAATAATATAGTTTGTAGACGTACACGGAATATTATTCTTAATAAGTTTCTATTGTAGTAATTAATTTAATTGAAATTAAAACAGGAGCGGTAATCAGGAGGGAGACGTGAGCGTGCGGCTCATTATGTTTGGTTATCTGTTTACGAAGCGATTCTTTCTTCGCCTCTTCGTCTTCCTCGTCTCGCCTTAAGAAGAAGGATAAGATTTCCATTTCCCTTCCATTCGCCTGCAGTGTTCCTGGCGATCGCTTCCGGTGATTCAGAGAAAGCTGCGTTTTTTTAGCAGCCTTCCGCTTTTCCGCACGGGAATCATGTTTGTGTATAAATTAAAGACACGGTCTTGATTCCTTTCAATTGATTGTATGATTCTCTTTTGAGGAAAACATGAAGGTCTTGTGCACTAGTTGCGGTTAGCGTGCTGTTTCTTGTTGACCAAAAAAGGGAAGAAAGGATCAGCTTTGGTTGTGATAGGAAGCTATTGCAAGAGTACTGGAGCATCTGGCTTCTTGATCGCCTGAAAGTATGCTAAGAGATCACCAAAATGGCAGAAGCAATGGGTCATTTTCAGTTCGATCTTTGTCGAAAATTGTGTCTTCTGGTGCGTCCAATCTCGCATCTAGTGTCCGCAAGACCGGGGCATCCATCGTCTCCTCGATAGCCAACTCTCAAGATTACTCTGCTCATGATCAGGTGAACACATCCAGACTTTTCAACTTTTGATCTTCATTTTTTAGAAAAAAAAATGATAAAAGTGAATATAATCAGCTCAAAAATATCATAGCCTAAATTGTAAGGTCTGACTAGTCCCACATTGGAATTGGAGTGCCATTGATTCATAGGATCGATAGGTCTACAACTTATATGCTTTGATGCCCAAAATAATGAGTCAATCTCCCATCAGACCTATGCTGCATATTTATTTTACTGAATATGTCTGTACTAAGATTTTATTGCTCATAACATAGGTGCTTTGGGCTGGTTTTGACAAACTGGAGTGTGAAGGTGATATCCGGCAGATTCTCTTGTTGGGTTACAGGTCAGGTTTCCAGGTTTGGGATGTTGAGCATTCAGATGACATAAGGCAGTTAGTATCAAGATATGATGTTTCTGCAACCTTTCTGCAAATGCAAAAGAATCCTATTGAATCTAAGGGGATAATTGATAGGTTTGCAGATAACCGGCCATTGCTGATTGTAGTGGGAAATGCAAATGTTTCTGCAAATTCTAACAATTATGATGGGTATGATTCACCTTTGAATGGTTATGCTGGTGGTTTTGGTCAGGAACCGAGCAATGACAGTGTCTTGCTGACTTTTGTTCACTTCTATTCCCTGAGGACCCATGAGTACGTCCATACCTTGAAGTTCAGATCAACTATTTTCTCTGTCAGGTGCAGTCCTCGAATTATTGTTGTTTCTCAAGCTTCACAGGTAGGGATGATCACCTTAACTTTTGTTATTTTCAATCAAGGGGTTTATTAAGCATCAATTTTATATGCAGATCCATTGTTTAAATGCTGCCACTCTGGAGACAGAATATAGTATCCTTACTCATCATGTGGTTTCAGATCCTCTTGGTGCTGGAACTGTAGGATATGGACCAATTGCAGTTGGAACCAGATGGTTGGCTCATAGTGGAACTCCAATTGCAAATTCAAGTGATTGCCATATTAGCCATCAAGATATTAATCCTGCCACAGTAGCTTATTCAGATGATAGTCCGGTTACAAATTTTGCAAGAGAATCTAGTAAGATGCTTGCCTCTGGTTTGGCTACTCTCGGAGATATTGGATACAGAACAATTTCTAAGTATTACTTAGAATTAATGGGTGCGAATAACATTCCAACAGTGAATGGAAACTCCTACTTAGAAAGGGATGACGACTTGCATAAAGATCCTGCAGAGGTGGAACAGGGTGGGATGGTATGGTTCTGTTTGAATGTTCTTTCAGTTTCTTTATGATTGTTCATATCTAAAGTCACACTGAAATAGTATGTAATTTGTGTTTTCTTTCATTTGAACCAAACAGGTTATAGTTCGTGATCTTGTTTCTAAATCAGTGATAGTGCAGTTCATGGCACATAAGAGTCCTATTTCTGCATTATCCTTTGATCCCAGTGGGACTTTGCTAGCGACTGCTTCCATTCATGGCAATAATATCAATGTGTTCCGTGTGATACCTTCTCTGCATGAAAGTTCAGGGGAGTCATATGCTAATGGAATTTGCATCCATCTCTACAAGCTACGGCGAGGCATCACTAATGCGGTAGTTATACATTGTCATCGCCTTCTCTTCATTCCATATGCTGAATTTGATTTCTTGAGTTCATTCACCTTTTTTACATTAGGTTATACAAGACATCAGTTTTAGTGATGATAGCAACTGGATCATGATCAGCTCATCGAGGGGAACCAGTCACCTATTTGCAACTGGTTCTTCAGGAGCTGCAAATATTAGGTTCACTAGGAGGGATTTTGCAAATTCCTGCAGTGGAATATCTTCAAAGCTTTGTGAACAGAACCCCTCTTTATGTGGAAGCCCTGTCACATTATCACCTGTAAGCAGAATAAAGAATGGAAATCTAGGATTAAAGAATGTTGGTAGCGGTGTTGCAGCATCTGCTTCAGGAAAGGTTAATCCAACACTTGGGGCCATTGCTTCTGTTTTCCACCATTGCAAAGCAACTCGTCTTCATAATAATATCAGCTCACTGCGGACAAAGCACTACCTGCTCGTATACTTTTCCGGATCCATTATACAATATGGATTACGTTCCAAAAGCAAGGAGGATTTTGACACCAAACTATCACTAGAATCTGATGCTGATTTAGTTGTCGATGCACTTCAGAAATGGGACATTCGTCATAAGAAAAACATGAGAGATAGATGTGACAACTCTGATATATTTGGTGATCATGGTGATAGAGAGTATGGTAAATTTTCACGAAAAGGGATGAAGAGAGGAACCAGTGTGTATCCTTCTTCTGTTGGGACAGATTTTAATCCCATGCTGATTGCGAAGGAAGCTCATCACTCGTACATATCTGAATTTGAGTTGCATGTACATGAGGCACCGTTTCCTCTATGGACAAAGTCTCAGGTAAATCCACTACCGAATAGCTGCTTATTCTTGATATACCATACTTAACATTGCATATGGCTGCATAGGTTCACTTTCAAGTGTTGTTGGATCACCATTGCAACGATAAAACTAACAATTCTGTTGGTGAAATTGAGATTGAAAGAATCCAATGCCGTTCAATCGAAACTAGACTAACAGATCCAATACCTGTTCTCGAGACACTTGGTTCATCAACACTGCAGGAATCAAGGTTCACACCACTAGCCTTGGTGCTTTCATTTATCATTTGACATATCCAGTTTGTTTCCTGTCTATTGCTGCTAATGCATTCTTTTTGACTTCCCTCTTTGTTATAAGATATTTACTCTGAATAAATCTTCTTATTGTTTTAGGGAAGATGACAAGGAGAACTCACCGCTATCCCGTCAGACGTCCGAATTGTTGGAAGATGCAAACGTTCATGCAGACAATTTGAAGAGTAAACTAGAGTTTGTAAATAGCACCATTGGAATCCCCTAGTGTACAGCGGTTGAAATGACAATTTTAATGGAGTTGAATGTGAGCTCTTTTAAACAGAACGTGAATAATGCTTACTCGTTCTTTGTCCAAGAATTAAACTTTTGATGAGCCCTAATGAAGTTGAAGTTGTTGATGATCCAGTATGCATGTTCTCTCGTCTGCTCTGGTCAAATTTGATCGGGCCGTTCGTTCTTTGATCCTTCTAGTGTTGGGTGATGATCAATGTTGTCAATTTTTTTTTCTATTGCAGCGTCTATCTGTTTGAGATGAAGTTTGGTGATCCTGTCTGATATTGGGGGAAGAAGGCGTATTGACTAAGTGGCTTTGAAGTTGACTGCGTGAAAACTCCTATAAGGAGGAACCTGGTGCTACGATCAATCTTGTGTGTCAAAAAGAAGAATTGGGAAAAGAAAACGTTAGTCACCAGACTAGGAAGGGGGTCCTGACGTAGGCATATCGATGCTAAATTTAGACAGGGAGCTAAAAAAGAGAATGAAGAACGGTGACAATAAACAGTAAACTTTGATAGCGAAGTTTATCTGCACCTGTAGATGGAGATCCCTTATATTAGTACTACTTTCCTCTCTACACAAAAATCGATGCATTTCTAGAATAGGACCAACCAATCTGGCACACTGCAATCTTTCTCAAATTATGTCCACCTCTGTGTTTATAGGGTGGAACCTTCCACCGTTCGTGATCCTGTCCGAAATTGGTGAAGCCGATGAGCTGGGGACGCGGCTTTGTCGTTGACCGGATGAAGACTCTACGTTGTCTTGCAACATAGCGAGAGTGTTGAGCCAGGGAAGGGGTCCTTGATATTCGCCCTCTGACGCTCAAATCAATGATCCGGTTAAGATAAGAGAACAGTCAAAGACCACTGTAGCAAAGAGCTTGTGTCATGCATACTTTCGCCGGTAGAAGGATAGTGTCCTTATTGCATTGTGCATGTATCTCAGAGTATTAATACATTTTCTCAAGTTTTCCTAAGAAAGGGCGTGCTATAAAATACTCTTGGCACCTTTCCTTAAATGAGCATACATATCTCTGTGTTTTGACAGTTTAGAAGCTTCTAAAGGATGATTTACTGGTAGGATATTCTCTCTCATTTTTGAGATAAACTTCCAAAAGAGTAAAGATATAACATGTATGTAGGTCTAATTGTAGGTCGGCCGACCACCACTTGGCTGGGATATCGCCTGCTCGACCTTACAGAATGCAATCAACAACTTGTTCTTTACTTGACTCTCATTTTACTGAGGAGGCGTAGTATGTTCAATCGGCTCTCAGGTCCGATCAACCTATAGGTTCGATTGGCTAGGGCGGTGGACCAGGTAAATTAGTACTTAGCTCCAAACTTCATTTGCGAATTACAAAGGATGACCAGTTAGGTGGTCCATTCTTTGCCCTTCACATCCGACCGGCGTTGTGAGGCCATTTGCAAGGCCCACTCAACCAACCTTGCATAGTCAGCAGTTTTAGGTCCGTCCGGCCATGTGACTTTTACTGTTTGACTTTGGCCTCCATGTCTATTGGTCCTCCCTGCTTTGACTCACTTTTTGGAGCGCTCATCTTTATCACCGTATCAATATGGATTTCACATGTCATATTCCCTTGATTCTCTTACAATAGTTATATAAAACATTTAAAAAAAATTAGGCTATTGGGTTGATGGATCACTAGTACGCTTTGATGGTAGGCTGACCGAGTCTCTTATAACATTTGGTCGGACCTTGCTCTCGCACGAGGTCGGGTCGAACAAGGAGTGTTTACCATCCTAAGGACTTGACGCCTTTGAGGACTTGACCTCCTCAATGACTCGGTTCTGAATTAGACTAAAACGGCTCGAGATTCCATTGAGCCAAGGGGACTCGGGATCTAATCGGTTAAAAGATCTAATCGGCTGAACTACTCCACTGAGTCATGCAACGATGCTAGCCTGAATGTTAACGCTTTCTTAACTTTGACCATTATATCAAACCTCATTCCGAAACCCTACCTTATTCACCGCATCACCTGGGTTTACAAGAGAATCCAGTTTTGTTTTGAAGAGTCTCTCCACTTTGTGAAGAAAGTCAAGGTTAATTAGCTAATGATTTTTTTTTCCTCTTCTGGGTTCAAATGACTCAAATATAGCACATTATAATGTCCTTTTTGTGAGTGCTATTTTTTTTTAAATTGTGAAACTCCAGACAATAACCTTTATGTGAATAAGGAAACTTACGCTGAATTAAAATTGATGAAAAGCATGCTCTGAATGATCTTTCTCGTACAAAACTCCTGTGAGCCTTTATATATTACCAAAATGAGCAGAAGCACCCCAGGCACAGTTCGATATTCGTATAGTATGATAGTTCGAAATTTAATTAAGATAAGGGCAAGTCACATTCAATCAATTACAATTGTAATTTCAACCGCTGCGCACTAGGAGATTCGGTAGAAACATTGACCTTTATGTAAAATAAAAAAAGTTCAAAGTTTAGGCACTAATTGGGGAGAGATCAAACACCGATTTGTCAAAGAGGTTTTTCTCTATTCAATTAAAAATCATTTGGATGATAGATGAAGGAGAAATTTTTAAAAACACGTCAAGTTATTGCAAATAAAATGAGGAACAACAATAAAATTTTGGATGATTGAAGAGACGAAAAAAAGTTATAGAACTTACCAGCAGTATTTTGAAAACCGGACCGGCCCGACCGGTTTGACCGGTTGAACCATGAACCGGTCTTTGATCCGGTCCGGTCAACCATTAAAGCTAAAAAGTCTAAAAACCCATCAAAACCACATAAAAATCGGTTAAAATCACAGATTCAACCAACATTTAAGTATGATTTTATATATATATATATATATATAACGGTTGAACCATCTGTTCAACCTGTCAAACTAAAAAATCTCGATCCGATAAGACCGGTCCGGGTTTTAAAACATTGCTTACAAGGAAAGAGATTGGGGAGCGTGCAAAGCAGGCAAAAGCGAACTGAATAATAGAAAAGCGAAGAAAAAGAGACAAGACAAGAGGAGATAAACATGATATAGTCACATGGCACTGCGTTCACCGCTGGTCACGTCACAGGCGTAACAATGGGTACATTTTTTGATCCACTCTTCGGTGGGCTTACTTTTCCTGATCATTATTTTTCTAAATCATTGGGTCTCTCCCAATGCAATCCTTTCGGGATTAAAATTGATTAATTTAACTAAGCTTGATTAGATTCAAATTTAAATTTAAATATTTAGATAATATGTTTAGGCTACATTTAGTTGGGGTAATGTAATTGAGTTGGTAATGTAATTAAATTTATAATGTAATATAATCTTGATTACATTACTACGTTTGGTAATGAAATGTAATCTTGATTACATTACTACGTTTGGTAATGAAATGTATGTAATCTTTGATTACAAAGGTGATTACATTCTTTTGTTTGGTGTCCATTATTTTTATAAGGCATGTAATTCGTATTATTATAAAATAATAAAAATATCCTACGACCTCTACCGGCGGACGCTATATCTCTGTCGGAGCTTGTGGTGGCCGCTGTCGTCGGCGGCCGCCGGTCGCCAATCGTCACTGGCGGCCGCCATTCGCCCGCCGCCGTCAACGGCGGACGGGCAGCAACAACGGCGGCGAGCGACGATGGGTGGCGACAGACTAGGGGTATATTTGACATTCAAATTTTTGTTAAATGATGACCTCATAATGTAATCGGATTACAATGCGTTTGTTTTGTAATTCAGATTACATTACATTACATGTTTAAAATGAAACTAAATAAAATAATCAACCTTGTAATATAATCTGGATTATATTACAAAGTAAATTACACCCTATCCAACGCAACCCGTGTATATCACTGTAGCATATCGATAAAGGTAATCATAGATGATCTGCTTAGCATATAGGATGAGGAGATAACTTTTAAAAAATAAGATGAATGGTCAATGAACTAAGCAAGTTAAAGTAGATCAATTAACTTAAACTAAGTACTCAAACTAAACAAGCTAAATTAGAGAGCGAAAGAGAAGATGAAAGTGACGTTGTTTAAGGCATAAGGGTTAGGGTCAAGGTAAAGACAAAGTTTATTTAATAAAAGAAAAGAGAGGAGGAAAAAGGAACAATAGGTTTGAGAGGAGGAGATGTGCGAAGATTAGTTCAAAGGATTAATTTTGAAATTTAAGTTGTTAATTATTTAAGAATCAGTAGACATAATTAAGGGAATAAATATCAAGACAAAAATTTTTTTATAAAGATCTTAAGAAAAAATTTCAAGATAATTTTCTTAAACTATCAAAATGATTATTAATGTAGCTAAATAAATTATACTGATCATAATACCAAGAAGAGTATTTCATTTCGTTTATATTGATAATACAATTTTCTGAATATGGAATAGGTGTTTTTTTTGTAAAATTATTTTGGTAAAGAATTGTATTAGAGACTTTAAAGAAAAATATTTTTATTTTTAATAAAATAAAAAATAAAATTAGTCATTAAAGTACTTTTTTGTAAAACAATTCTTGAAGATCTATATTTTAGAAAAATACATTCGATTATCATAAGAATTCAATTTTTCTCAAGTGTTGAAAACAAAAACTTTTAATTCAAAAGACTTACTAAGGTTTTTTTAGAATAAATTATTTAACATGTAAAATAATTCATTTGGCTTACACTACACTAGACTTTTTGTTATAGTTTAAGAATATTTTATTTTATTTCAAGTTTAAAAGTAATATTTTCTAATTAAAATAGACTAAATCCGAAAGTACAAGCGAATCCACATCTAGCACTTAACTTTTAAAGTTTTTTATTTTACGGAAGAAAAATATACTATAATATATCGTGGGTGCTAATGAGTTTGCTGAATACTTTTATTATCGCTGCACCATACCGGGGTAAATAACTTTTTCAATGCAATTAAAGTAAATCTGGGTGCAATGTAAAACATGATAACATGTTCCATCGGAATAGACTAGTGGCTAATGTATGAGGTATTATCATAATAAGGTCTGAGAGTTAAATCCTGACTAGTAGTTAGGTTTCTGCCCTTTCCTATGCATTAGTCATTGTCTGGACTAGTAGTCCCCATGATTTACCTCCTCTATATTGACTTAGAGATAAGTTGACGGAGATACTGGGAGCGAACGAATTACCTTTTACTATAATGTAAAACATGATAAAATTACATACAATATATTTTTTTTCTTTTTCAGAATCCAGCTTCTCACACCGGATTGTTTTTTTTCAATGCAACTCACTGAGTCTAGCTATCAAAAATATTTAGAAAGATTTTTTTTTTGAAATATCTACTGTAACAAATCTAATTCTCGATGGTATATAGATATTTTCATGTGGAGTGCAATGGGCGATCAGTAGCACCACCAATAATTATAATTGTGACAGTAGAAGAAACAATTGAAGTAGGTATACCTGAAAATGTTGGCGCATTTAAAACTTTTTAGCTAGTGAAAGCTACACCATTTATGCCTTATTAATTATCTTTTTAATTTTGTTTTAATTATGTTGCTCATTTATAAAACAAAAAAAATTAAGCATTCTATAAATAAATTGAAAATTCTCACCCTCATTTCTCAAAAACTTGATAACTCGTCTTAGTTTTGATCAAAATTATTATATTGCCAAAATGTTGCATTGTCATGTAGCAAGTTTGACCAATGTGGCCATCAAATAATTTTTCCTTTTAAAATCTAGATCTGAATAGATAAATATTGTCTATGAGACTATAAGATTCCATTAATTCGTATTTTCAAATCTAATAAATAATTCAAAAATTATATATCATGCAATAGTTTTGACAAGAACTATTAAAAGATATTTCTCACAAAATTTGAATTTGAATGAATATATGTACTCTAAGAAAATAGACATGTACTTTCCTTCAAAATTAAGGGGAAAGATTTTTAATCAGGGTCACTTTCAAAGTATAAATGGACTCTAATGACTTTCTAAAGTGTATCTATCAATTCAAATTTAAATTTTAAGAGAATAATTCATATGGTCCAAAACTATTATATTAATTTATATTCTTAAACTTTTGAAAGTGAAGTTATAGATATTCCATACTTAATATGTTCTTTATGTCTAAAAATACATTGTGAAGTTTATATTTGATTTAAAAGTATATCATGATGGGTGATACTTAAAACATATTTCCACTTGAATGATTTAGATGTTTTATTTATTAATTCACATTGTAGTTTATCATGACTATGACTTTATTATCATAGGAATATAGTTTAAATGCAAATCATGATTATTGACACACACTTAACAAGTAGCCATATAATTTTTGTTGGAAGTAGTGGCGGAGAAATAAGGAAATTTATTGAATTTAAATTATACAAAAAAAAATTCAGTCTTATATGTCGAGATGACTTGAATTGATAATTTCAAGCTATCAAATAATAAAGGATGAACTTCTTGGTATGGTTGAGATGCCTTGTATGCCGAGCTACAGAGTCAGTGCAGAAAGAAAGGGAGCGAGGGGAACAAAGGTGGATGGAGTTTCTTGGGCAAATTTTATTTGGGAAGACTAAAGCACTGGTTGTGGTTGCACACGAGTCATCTTTGATTCAATGTAATCTTGACCTTGGATGCGCAAGTGCATGTGAGAGAGAACCTCTTTCCATATATATGTTTACAACTTCAATATTTATAACATATGATAAACCAACTATAATATTATGAAACTCTTAATATATGACTAAACTCCCACACAAAATGGAATTTTTTCCCCATCCACCTCCTCTTGTTTCCATTTAAATTTTCAACAATTTTAAAACTCTTTAAGTGTAAACAAAAGTTTAACTTTGATTATAGGGCTCATTTAGAAGTTACTACTGACTCTAGAATGCTTATCCTACCCCCCACATGCACACTCTAGAATAGTTACTATATGCTCATGGAGAAAAACAACTCACCCCCTAGTCACTTAACGGTCGGTTATAAGCTAACAGGGCCGACCCTAAGGCATGTCACCGGGGGCGACGGCCAAGGGCCCCTAATTTTTAGGAGCCCCAAATTTGACGTGCATATATAACATATATTATATATAATTATATTATTTTAATAAAAATCTAAAAAATATA
>JBBMJZ010413103.1:4517508-4532706 GCA_037833815.1 Zingiber zerumbet | reverse complement strand
AAATATTGATCAGAGGGGAATTACACTAATAATCTCTCCAATTGGATGATTGCACCTGCAATCTCCACATATTGTCAAAGATTAAAACCCAAACATCAAGACTCAAGCTTGAGCCAACTCAAATCCCTTAAGTCCATCAATGAATTTTGATCAAAACTTATTAATGGACTTAGAGAACTTCGATTTAACTCATTCCAACTCCTGTGGATTTCTACGGTACTCTAGAATCCAAATATTATGTTTGCTGTTTTTAAAAACTAATACTACATATTAACACATCACGATTGTTATTAATGGACTTAGAGAACTTCGATTTAACTCATTCCAACTCCTGTGGATTTCTACGGTACTTTAGAATCCAAATATTATGTTTGTTGTTTTTAAAAACTAATACTACATATTAACACATCACGACTGTTGTGGTGTTATTTTTAAAACCAACATTGAAGTGGTGTTGAATTTTATAAATCAATATTGTCATAGTGTTGATTTTTAAAAATAAGCACCACAACGATATTAATGTAATTATGTTAGGTTAACTTTTAAAGTTGTTGTCAATATTGTTATATAGTTGTTGCATGTATGCAAATAAGAGAAAAAAATTAATTTAAATTAAATGGAAAGAGAAGAGAGAGAAATTGTTGTTGTAAAATGTAATTATGCTCATTTAGGGTTACTCATAATCTGTCAAGGTTATATTAAGGAAGGTAAATTATGGTATTTATAACCGATTAACAAGTTGGTTAGAGGTGAGAGGAATTTTTTCTCTAAGAACATGCGTCTACCAAAAAATTGATTTCTTATCTATTGTGTTAAGTCTGATTTCTTATCTATTGTGTTAAATCTATCATCCTCTAACTAACTAGGTATTCCACGTGTAAAAAAGACAAAAATATCATTGCAGGTAAGAAGTGAGGCAAATAGAAAAGCAAGGGATATAATGGGAATTGGATAATCCCAATATTAGATGCGTCCTTTTGGACAATTCCAAATTTTAGATGCTTCCCAAAAGGTTGACAAACACACAGAAAAGGTGGGCAAGAAACGGATGGAGGAGAGTTTGCTTAGGAGAGTTGATGAAGATGCAGACATGGAGGAGATCAGCAGCTTGGGGCAGCTGCTCAGGCATGGTGTGGAGGAGAATAAGAAGCTGTGGTACTTGGCAGCGCCGGCCATCTTCACCTCCATCGCACAGTACTCTCTTGGTGCCGTTACCCAGATCTTCGCCGGCCACCTCAGTACGCTCGAGCTTGATGCCGTCTCAACTGAGAACTCGGTCATCGCCGGCCTCGCCTTCGGAATCATGGTAATATTCTTTTTTTCTCATTAAAATAAAAAGATCAAGTATAATGATGTGATCGAAATTTATTTCCTTTGTGAAACTGGTACTAAAGTTTCCTAGATGAACTTACATGAATTAGTACGCGTTAAAGGGTGTGGGTGGAAATTATCCAAGAAATCTTTTTTTAATGCTTAAGTTGAATCTCTGATAGCGCGAGCTTGAAAGAGAAAATAGAAACATAAAGAAGGAGAGGCGTTGGAGAGTATGAAATCTGGATCCTCTTTCTGTTGTCGGTCGTTTTACTTTTTTCGAATGATTAATCCTGTGCGGGATCCTGTCGGTCGTTTTACTTTTTCGAATGATTAATCCTGTGCGGGATCCTCTTTCTGTTGTCGGTGGTTTTACTTTTTCGAATGATTAATCCTGTACGGACCTGACCCCAGGTCCGAGTCGGACCCGGCCGGACCCTTAACCGGCCAATTACCTACCAATCTGGTTCAATGGATCTAATACATAACTGGTTAGTCTCTAAATGGGCCGGTTAAGGATTGAGCCCCTAATAAACTGACGAACCGCCTGTTCACCGGACGATTCATTAAATGAATTTATTTTTAATAATTTTATTTAGATTTCCTTAATTATAGTTTTTACTTAATAAAATTTTTAATATTTTAATAATATTAATAGTGTCGTTCAATATTAATTAACCAATTCAATTTCTCTATTAAAAATTAATTTTTTTAACTTATTTATCTTGAATTTAGATATTCTATCTCTCTATTAAAATTAATATTTTAAACCTATTTTGATATGAAATTATTCTACCTTTCTATATAAAAAGTTAAAATTTCAATTTATTTATCTTAAATTTTTTTGATATGAAACTATTTTGCCTTTCTATTTAATCTTATAACCTATTTGTCTTCAATTCTTTGATGGGAGACTATTTTATTTTAACTCATTAAATTTTTAATCTTATTTAACCCTCTTATTTACTCAATAGATTTATTTTATTTATTTAATATTAAATTTATTAAAAATATTTAACTTATATAATATATCAAATAAACATAATTTATTTAACAATAAAATTATATATCTATAGCTAAAAGCTATACGGTTTGGACGGTTGGTTTTTTATTTTTATTTTTTTTATAAATTTATAATTTTTAATATTATTTTAAAATATAATAATATTCTTGAAGTGTCTTGAATTATCATGAACCATAAATCAAACCATCAATGAATAGTTAAAATTAAGGGTACATATCCTATAAACCATCTAGCGGACAACTCTAAATCGTAGTCGAGTATAATCCTGTGATCCATATGGTTATTTGTTTCCTAGGTGACGAGTCACTGTGGTATGGATTTAGAGGAGCTTGTCTAGTAAAGACATAGGTTTGGCTGAACATTAAAGTTGTCCCTCTCAATATTAATGTCCTCCCTCTTGTGGCCCTTTTGGTAGGATATATTTCTGCTTGTTTTTTAAGTTGGAATTAGGTATTTAGCTTATACCTTAATTAATTTTAGAGGTGATCGATTAGACTTTATGAAAATTTTCTATCGGTCACTAAAATAAATCGAGAATTGCTCACAGCGTTGATCTATCAGTCCAATATTTTTAGATCAACTGTCTATTAAAAAAATCATCCGTTAATTTACGGAGATTGAGACTCAATTCTTAAATACCTAAAAAATTAAGAAAATATTCTATGATACACCATTATCCCAAGGTGTCTGTGTGGCCGTTTTGGTTGGATCTTAAGACAGCTTCTTCCTGCAAGATGCTTGTCTAATTATGATTTATTTACCTTCTAGTAAGGGTCAAGGATGATTGGGGCTTGTGGCCTTTTAAAGGGCTAGACTGCCATGCGAGGCTTGAGAAGCATGCATCGCTTGAGATACTAGTTGCGTATGAAGCTCGATCATAACTTTGAGCGGATCTTTTTGAATTTGGGACACTAAGTCAAGGTACTCAAGTTGTCGAGCACTTGAGATGCTGAGTTGGAGCTAGCACTCGGATGGCCAAGTACCCTGAATGCTGAGACAAGTGCATAGGCTACCGAGAACTTTAGAGACTTGAGCATCTTAGCGATGCTGAACACTTTGAGTCCTGTCAATGACTCAAAGGTATAGGTTAAGCCAAGAGGCGGATTGATACCATGTGTGTTGGATCTGCTAATATAGAACCGAACCATGTGAGCTCGGCTTACTGAGCTGAAAGAGAATCATTATTTACGGTATCATGGAACATGGCTAGAATATGATTTCAACGTATGAAACATGTATGAGAAAAGCAACTTGTTCTATTAACGCAAGTTTGTGACAATTTAAATTTAAATACCTTAAATTCTCTCCAAATTCTTGATATGAGACTAATTAAAGCCCAATATGACAATCCAAGAGCTCCAGGACCACTCTTTTCTTCTTTCTTAATTCTCCATGTTTTTTTTTAAATTGTAAACATTTTTAGTTTGAAGAAATTTCAGTTGTGGTAAGAAATTCACACAAAACAAAAAACTTACGGTGCTCTTGGAGAAGAAATCAGAGAAGAATTTGCCGTCGAAAGAGCGATCACCAATGAACAAACAACCCTTCACCGTTCACGAACCAAATCCCTCTCGTCTTCTTGATGTTCTCTTCGCACACACTTCCTCTGATTGCCTTGGATGCATATAAAGGAGGAGAAGAGGAAGATGAATGAACAGGAAGAGGAATGGACAAGTAATGCCCATTCTCTCATCAACGTGTGTAATTATTGCACACGTTCAACATCTCCCACTCTTCCAAGTCAATCAATAAAGGAGATTTAGTCGCAAAGACCATGTACGGACATTCAATTCACACTTCAGGAAAAATAGTTCGTGCGACAGCAAACACACTAAGCAATTATTGCTAAGAAAGTTGTTATATTTAACTTAGTTGTTCTATCAAACGAATCAGAAACATCAATATCTTGCTTTAACCCCAAATTAAATCATTTACATCAATATGAACATCTCTAATTCTTCATAATGACTATTATGTCGAGAGCATGTTCAATATCTCCAATTAATATAATTATTCACAATCACATTTTATATACTCAATAAAAAATGTAATTGGCCGTCGAGTGAATAAATCTCAAATATGTAAATTTATTTTAATTTTCTTTTTTAGCTAGAATCGATTCATTCTAATCAGTCATTTCCCTAGTTATGCTTCATAGACTAAATCATTCATATTCAATATGATACATGCTAAAGTAGCAAACACTGATTAGATTTAAGTAGACATTTAAATAGTCATGCACTTAGGGTAAAATTGAGATTAACTTATAATCTCAAGGGTCTCACATAGCAAAGAGGCAGGAATCTATTCTTCTACCACCTTATTATCGCCATAACATATGTGACATGAATCACATGTTATGATGTTTTTTCCTTTACCAATAAAGAGTGCATATTTTTCTCAAAAATTTAATTTGTTTAAGACATTCCTAATGTCTAATCCTAAATTCAACTTATGAATTCTAATATGACCTTTAGCAGATTCAGTAAATGGTAGGTTCATTTACTCCGATCATTATTAATAGATAGATGATCTCATTTTGACACATCTATCAAGGTGACCGTAACTTATGGGTATGTCTCTATTCACATCTACATAAGTTGTCCAATAAATAATGGTTCTACGTTTATTTATACTTAACAAATAGAGATAATTGTACATGTGAGTGGACCAATCTCAACTTATCAATATGCTCATTGAGACTTTTATCCAAAATATAACAACAACATATACATTGAATAAATCACAATATTTTACAATGTGTTACACTTTATTAAGCCCCAAAGACTTCACTTATCCTTGAAATGACTCTTTAGTCAATGCTTAATAAAAAGACCTATAAACATAGCAAGTGTAGGGATATACTCAAGAATTATCTTTTTCTCATCAACAATATCCCTTTGCAAAATTATACTTAATTTTTATATACTTACCTTTGCTGTGATATTTGGAATCCTAAAAAAATGCTATAGTAGCTTGATTGTTATAGAATATTATAACAGAACTTCTATTGTCTTTAATAATCTTTAGATGCTTCAGGAACCTTCTCAACCAGACAGTTTGTTGCACAACCGCTACACAAGCCGCTTACTCAGCTTCCATTGTTAATAGCGCTATACAAGTATGTTTCTTGTTGTTCCATGAGATAGCGTCACCATTCAGCAAAAAAGTATAGCTAGATGTGAATTTTCTATCATCAAGGTCCCTGACAAATCTGCATTTGTGTGGTCCTAGGCTTATATTTGATCCTTAGAAACAAAGACAATAATTTATTGTCCCTTTGAGATATCTGAATATCCTTTTCAGCACTTTCCAGTGTCTCGATCATGGGTTTAACTGGAAACAACTAAGTCAACAACATAGTTTATATTAGGATGAGTACACAACATAGTGTACATTAAACAACAAATGATACTGGCATGTGCTTTTTTTCTTCATTTTAGCTATTTCTTCCAGAGTATTGGGATACATACTTTTGCTCAGAACAATACCTCTCATTGCAAGTGTTTGTTCAATGTTGTAATATAACATATTAAAGTGTTGTAGTATCTCAGTGATATACACCTCTTAAGATAAATCCAAAAGTTCTTTTGATCAATCTCTAATGATCTTTACTCTTAAGATGTACTTAGCTTCTCTCATATTTATTATGTCAAATTGTGATGAAAGCCACAATTTAACTTTTATCACAAACTTTATGTCATTTCTAGCTATTAGCATATCATTAATATATAATGATAAAATGACAAACTTTTATTTTTCCTTTCTTAGGTAAACACAATGATCCTCATTGATCATTTCAAAACTATAAGATAAAATGACTTCATTAATCTTATGTTTCATTGTCTTGATGCTTGCTTTAGTCTGTATATAGACTTTTTAAGTCTACGTACTCTGTTCTCTTAGCTTTCAACAATGTAACCTTCTAGTTGTGCCATATAGATTTTCTTATCAAGATTACTATTAAGGAAAGTCGTTTTTACATTCATTTGATGTAATTTCATGTTAAAATATGCTACTATAGCTAGGATGACACATATTGACATAAACTTCACAACTAGGGAGAATGTCTCTTCAAAATCAATACCCTCTATTTAGGAATATTCTTTTGCAACTAGTGGAGCTTTATATCAATTAATCGATCCATCTTCTTTCCTCTTAATTTTGAGAATCCACTTATTCCCAATAGTCCTTCGGTCCGGAGAAAAATTAACTAAATCCTAAACTTGATTCTTTCTCAAACACTTCATTTCCTCATTCATTGCAACTTTATATTTTTCTCTAATTGAACATCTCAATATTTCCTCAACCGTCCGAGGTTCCTTATCGTCAACTAGGAGAATCATTAATGTCTCATTTTTAATGTTAAACCTTCTTCGAGGAATAATCTGATATCTATTCCTTCGTAAGTTAAACTGTTAAGAAACTAATTCATTTATCGGTAAATCACTCCTACTACATTGACTAGATTCAGGCATCTCTTGTGATATCTGATTTGTTGATAAAGAAACATTATCCTCCTCCTTTATTGCAAATAAAAGAATTGTTTTATCAACTTTACCTTTTGTTAAGAACTCAGTTTCGAGAAAAGTAGCATTTCTAGATTCTATTTCAGAGATGGTTTCATCTTATTGCTTACCAATGAAAACATAACTCTTACAAGTATCAGAATACTTTACAAAGATACACTTCTTACCCCTAGGTCCTAATTTTTAATATTTATGTATTATCATGAACATAAGTAGCTGACCACCAAAATCTCAGATTACTCAAATTTAGTTTTCTACTTGTCCAACGTTTATATGGATTAGATGGAACAAATTTAAAAGACACTCAGTTAAGTATATAGGTTGTAGCTAATAACGCGGTTCTCTAATAGGAAATTGGCAAATTAACTTAGTCATCATAGACCTAACCATATCTAGAAGAGTTCAATTTATTTTTTCTGCAAACCCATTTTACTATAGAGTTCCACGGATAGTTAGTTGTCTAATAATCTCTTTGTTGTTTTATATTCTCTTGAATTGGTCAGATAAATATTCACCTCTACGGTCAGTGTGTAAGGTTTTAACCTTATGTTTAATTGATTCTCAATTTCATTCAAATAATGATTCAAGTAATCTAATACTTCAAATTTATGAAATATCAAATACACATGAGTAAAATGTAAAGTCATCAATAAATGTAATGAAATAAGAATTTCCATGTCTAGTTTTCACATTCATTAGACCATAAATATTTGAATGAATTAATTGCAAGGGTAATTAAACTCTAATAGCCTTACCAAATGGTTTTCTAGTTACTTTTCTAACAAGATAATACTCACATATAGACAACTTAACTTTAGCATGAATATCGAGAAGACCCTCTTTAGCTAATCTATTGATTTTTTTTATCCTATATGTCCTAATCTAGCATACCAAATTATATCATTTACATTAGCATCCCTAGTAAAAGCAATTTTTGAAAAACAACCATTAATGGCATAATTAATATATGGTTCTATATCAAGAACCATGAAACCATTCAATATATAACCATATCCAATTAACATAGAGTTAATACTTTTCCATACAATGACTATAAAAGTTTATACAATAATCCAAGTTAAGAAGACTAGTAACGGAAACTAGATTATATCGAATCTTAGGAGCATACATGACATCATGTAGAAACAAGGTATGCCCACCACGTAGGTTGAGTTTGCAAGTTCCAACTCCTTTGACTTCAATCCTTGTATTGTTTCCCACATAGATCCTTTTATTGCCAGTTGGTACCCGATGATACTCTATGTATGTAGCTCAATCACAAGCTACATAGTTCGTTACTGCTGAATCTATAATCCATAAATGATAAGAATCAACTAACAATACTAAATTAGCAACATAATGCTCATGAAAAGAAGATAAACGTAGATCTACCTTTTTTTGACTCAGTACATTCCTGAGCAAAGTGGCTCTTTTTTCCATAGTTATAGCAAGTCAGCTTACTTTTATATTTTTTTTCCATATTTTTTTCCTTTCTTTTTGATTAGGTCTTGCCCAACAGCAACACCAGCTTCTTTTTCCTTTCTCTTTCCTTCATTAAATCATCTTTTCTTATTTCTTGGATACAGATGCTTGATAAGCCGAATAGCTAAGTGTCATGAATGAACTCCAAATTAATTCAGTGTTTGAAAACCCTCAACTACTCAAAGATATAACATAGCATAGGGCCCAAGTCGATGCTCTCGAAGAAACTAGTAGGTGAGTGCTTAATTTAGATTCAAAACTCTTCTTGGGGTTCTTTTTGGAGTTTTCTCAACTAAATTGGGGGTTGTTGGGTTTCTTTTTGATTTAAGTCCTAAATAACAAGAGAAATTACCAACTAACAAAGACAATTGCAGTTAAATGAAATTTAAGTAAATGTAGACATTGAACCCTAGTAAATAACTAAGCTACTCATCAATTAACAACTAACTTAAGCCATTCCTTAATGAGATCTAAGCTAGTTGGCACTTAAAAAGATTCTGGTTACTATTTAATAAGGCTGAAACTAAATGAAGCAATGCTAGATTATGAATTAAACTAATGGATCTTAACAAGAATTTGTAGAAAGTTAAGTAAGAACGCAAATGTAGAAAATTGCAGAATTAAGTCTAATTTGCAAGGATAGAATTTGCAGAATCAAATTTGCAGGAACAAGAGAATCAAAGAACTAAATTGCAATAACAGAAATTACAGAATTGAAGTGTAGTAGCAAGAAGTTTGGAAATAGGAATTGAAAAAATAAAATTTGCAGAAATAAAGGAATTGCTGAAATGAAACTATTCACACTTAATCACAATTAATCCTCAAACCACACACACTCTTATCGTCACACAAGAGATCGGAGATGAAATCTTTGACTCCGGAAGTCCGAGATGAAGAGAAGACAGCCACTAAACGTGATTCCTCACTGATGTTGAAGTCTCAATTAAAGAAACCCTCTCCAACATTTAATACAATAGCATATATGAAATTGTAAATCTAGGGAAAATCTAGAAATCCTAGATTTGAAACCACACAGAGCAATGGGGTGCTGTTGATGGGCGAATGAACATCAGGAACACCATAGAACCACTCCGATCATCATTGATGAAGGATGGATGGTGAATCTGCTCCCTCCGCCGTTTCTAGCAATGACAGGAGCAAAAGGACTTCAGACGCAGAGAACTCATTGTTGAAACCCTCTAAGCGAGATTCCAGATCATCATAGAGTGCCCAGCAGATGCCTTGACCTTCCACACCAAAATCGGTGCTTGAGAAGTTGATTGGAAGATGGATGGGGGTTGCGATGCAAAGAAAAACGCGAATATAGAAATTTTGGTATGATGAATAGTAGGCACAACCACTGTTCATCCATGAACATTTTGGGTTAAATACCTTTGGTTTGAACCAAGTTTATTTGGACGATTAGGTTAGGTTTAAATGAAGCATTAGGGTTTTGTTCAGGTGGATTTGACTTGGGTTAAGTTCAATGAGTAGGAATAGGTTGAACTGGATTAGGTATCACTCGTTAGCCTTGAACATGTACCAACTGAATCAACTCAAGTGTCCTACAAAAATCAAATTCAAATTGTGAGAATAATATCATGAATGAATAGAAAAAAATATACACTTGAGCTAAGATAATCTCTGTCACGCCCCCAAGGAGTCCCTACCGAAAAAATTTTTGGCAGCATCTCCCCTGTACCGGTGAAAATATGAAGCATATATACATATAAAATACATCAGCCACATACGGTAGGAATATACACACAACCACGCAGTTAATAATGTAGCTCACATGGTTGAAACATAGCATAACCACGCAGTTAATAATGCAGCCCACATGGCTGAAACATAGCACAACGGAAATCACAAAATAACGAACTTGAAACAAACAAAACAACTAACTGCGAGCCGACTTATCTTGACACAACATCACCAAACCAAATACCAGATACTATAAAACAAAACTCCAAGTCGACATCGAATTATTACAATACCAAGTTCACAGAACCAAAACACAAATAAAGTAAGAAACAAAAACCGGAAGATCGTCCTCGGATGTGATGTGGGACTGGCGGACAGGACCTGCAAGCGACTCCATAAATCCTTTACCTACTACCTGGCGAAATAAATCAATTTATGGGATGGCGAGTACTAAGACTCAGCAGATAATAGAACAGATAGTGCATGAGTATAGTAAAGAAACTAGAGATACAAAGGTATACAGTCTCGTATGGAACAATAGCAGATACTACGGTGATTTCATAATAAATGTCCATACCTAAAACCATATCCTAGGCTAGTAATAGGAGGTCAAGTGTAGCAAGGACTTGCTACAGTACTGCTCATAACTACATGAGTAACATGTGAGGTATATACATATTAACCATAAGTAAACCAGTGTATAAACACATACCATAGGTATATATCTCAACCTATGTAAGCATATCAGCATAAGTAAGCAACAACAACATAAGCTAGTAATAGAAGCATAAGTAAGCAACAGTAACAGCAGGTATAATAATAATAGTGTATGTACGGATGGTCACCCCACCACCCCTGTATGGTTGAGAGGCCGGATCGATGACAACTGTACCACTCAAAGGCCGCCACTACTCTCGAGTGACCGAGTGGACAGGTGTTTAGTAGCTATCTACCTACAAAGCAAAGGGGGTCTATGATGCTCACCACTCAAGCTACCACTACCCATGAGTGGCCGAGTGCGAAACGACAGGACAAGTGACATCTCCTCTAGCTACTACTACCCATGAGTGGCTGAGTGTGCGGCGCAACCCGACGACTCACTCTCCCACAAGGGAGACGTGGTCGCCTGCATGTATGCAATGACATGATATGCAAGATGTAGCAATCATAACATATATAAGCAGAAAATAGGTATACTACATGAATCCAGCATGTTCAATAAGATAATGTAAACATACAACATTCAAAGCAAGTAAATATGATATCTAGTATCTATATATTCAATATCTAATATCTTGTATCTAGTATTTGGTATTTGGTATCTGCTAAATATCATAGATAGCAACAAGAGACTGTATAGATACAGAAATGAGTAGCTCAAAGATTGAGCGGATAAGCTTCAAGCATAAGAAAAATACGAGTGGAGTTAAGATAAACACAATACCAATCCAAATGTATAGCTCATGCACTAAGATCAATATACTAGAAAGATAAAGCAAGAAATACTTGCCTTAAATGTAGATCGAGCTAAACAATCCCCGCGTCGGAGTGCTTATCTCGAAACAACGTCCTGCAAATCATATATTGTACAATTTAACTAATTACATAAGCAACAACTAGCTAAACCCAAACACAACTTAATTAGGGAAAAACCTTAATCCAACTATGAATCTTGATTCTCCCAATCCATTGGTTAATTAGATTTAACCCAACCTTATCAACTCTTTAATTGATTCATATAACAATCCATTTACTAATAAGTCAATTCAACATAAATCCAACATTCTTAATTCATCCAATTACATGATTTAATCCACTTCAACTAGTTAACCCTTCTTGTTACCATACTTCAATTATCCATCAGCATATAAACTAACAATCCAACCAATATAATCAATCATGTATCCATTTAATCCTCAATTAAAACAAACATCTTTTAAATTAGTCAATGCCAAGCTTAAAATACTCATATCAACTAATCAAGCCCATAATCCAATAGATTAAACAACCCTAACCATAATCACCATCCAATTGAGTTTAATTCCATCAACCACTAAGCATCATGAATCCACATTATATAATTCATTGACCTTAATCAATCCAAATTATGATAACCACAACTATTCATAAGCATTCCATACTCAACTCAGCTTAGCTAAATATAGACCAATTCCAACAACTCACCTGATAGGAAACCTCCTTTATGGACTCATGTCTGAAGAAAGTAGCTTCCAGAAATGATGGACTGCACTATGGTTCGTTGGAAAATAGTGCTTGCAGAAACTACAAGAACCAGCTACACATCAAAATCTCTACATCCCAATACAGATAATGGAACAACAATTTCTACTAATCCATTTCTAAGCATTTCCTCACCTCAATATATTACCGACAGACTCCTTTCTATTACTAGGTCATCTGACCACCAAGTAATTGGGCACGGAAGAGAGCAAGGCAGCGTTGATCCAAGTTAGGGTAGCGATATAGATCTATAGGCGACGATGGGATCGATCTGTAGCCTCTACTGCTGGAGATCGCACACACCAGTACCATTTGACGATGGTGTCGTCACTAGCCGAGGTCGACCGCAACAGAGACGAAGACGACAGAGGAAGTGGCGGTGGATCGGCACTGAGGAGGAAGAGGGAGATGGAGAAATGGATCAATGGCGGCACTCGGGTGGAGCTTGAGTGGCTCTCGGCGCCGGCAGATCGGGGAACTAGGGATATCTTGTCACTCGGGCTTTTCCGTCTCCCTTTTCCTTTTCTTCGATTGCTTCCGTCTTCAACTCGATCTTGAAAGGCCTCGGCATATCCGATTTGCGTCGCTGAGATCAGGGAAGAGGGGAGAAGAATCGATGTGAGAGGGAGGGGATCGGGTGGAAAGGTTTTGGCGGAAGGAACTTAGGGCATGATGATATTTAGGTTATAAACTTAGGTTTAAATCAATTAAATCTTATGTTAACTTTTCAATCAACTTCCACTTAATTAGGTAATCCAAACAGGCTTTTTCTCAAGCCTATAAATGCATCCCCTCTAAATACGTCATACGAGCTTCGATTAAATCCCAGAGAATTACTAAAAATTCTTGAAAAATCCAATAAGATTATTTGTCAAATAACCTTATTATTTAATTATTATTTGGGTATCGTATTTTACAATCTCAATGTATAAACATGATAAAAAATGCATATATGTATGTGCAATTAAATGTAATACACCCAATACCAATCCAAAAGAATGTATTAAGTAATAACTTATCAAATCTCCCACACTTATTCTTGCATGTCTCGTGCAAGTGAACAAAACTAAAGAAACAACTAAAGTTAAACCTCCTGATAATTCTCCTTCATGTTTAGAAAATAATCAAAACAAGTTACTTAGGATTGGTAAGTCTCAACAACTCAAACTATCATAAACTCCATTCTTACCTTTGGTTAACCACCTAATTATTTCAATCCATTATGAATAACTGAGAATGATAACAACAACTAATTCTCACAAGGAAATTTTTGGTAGCTCTCAATCCTAATCTCAAATTCATGTACTAGTGGAGGGCACTCAAGTCGCTCATGGTTCATGCACTACCATATGCTTGCTTATCTTCTACTCTTTACTGCTATCATAAGCATTAGAATGCATAATTATGAAGGCTTATATGATGGCAAAGAAAGCATGGATCAATTCAAATGAGAATATGGATGTTAGAAAGGAAATGAGATAAATAAAATTTAAACTATGGTGGAAGATATGGAACCATGAGATGCTTATTGATAACTTTGGCCATTCCGAAGTCACTGATCATTGGACAAAAATTTGTAGCTTCCTATTCTGCATTCTGGAATTGCTGAAAAATTGATGGCATTAAATTATGCATTTTAGTTTCCTCACATTCAATGTTTCTGAATTTGAATTCAACACTACTCTCTGTTCCTTTTCCTGAATGCACTGATTAGAATGATCAGTGCTCAACCACTTAACTAAGCCACTTTTACTCTGATTTATTTTCAGATTTCTGTTGATCTCAGTGTGGCTATACCTAGAAATTTCAAAATTTCAACTAATTCTGCATTTTGATCATCCTAGATTTAATGCTTCAGAATCTTAAATTGGAGGGTATTTGGGTTTGAATTGTGAAGAGTTGGCCCCAGGTGAGGAATGCATTTGACACTCAATTGATTTAAACTTGGATCCAAAGTGCTGTAATTCAGAACATCATAAAGATTTGGCAGAATTCATCACTTCCATTTTCATTTCTGATATTTGTTCTGCATTTTCTGCTAAAGTTCCAAATTCTGATTTCCTTGCATTCACTGATCAATCTTTGAAGTTTTAATCTCCATAAAACATCTTATTAAGCATTCCATAAACAACAACTTAAATTCAATTCATTCCAGCTCAAACAAATCGAATTGCAGATTGACACATCCCTACAATTCAATCTGCATTCCTGCGTCGTAGAGATTCCAGCTTCCATTGTGCATTTTTTTACTACCTCCCAGTATCCTTCAACCTTAATACTGTATCTCTCTACTATTGATTCCACCTTATTTATGGAATTCGCTTCTAGCATTAAATCCAGCAAGGGCTTAATGTGCTAAATAAACATAACTTCCAGCATTTTACAACTCAAATTCCAGAAAAACACGACCTAGATTCAATTTCTATTTCTTGAATTCTTTTGAACAGGAGCTAAGTTTCATAGTAGAAATCAGGTCCAAGAAAATTGACACACAAGTGAACTCCAACAGCAGCTTCAAGCATTATAGTTTTTCAGATTAATTGATTCTTCTCATCAAGCTTCAACATCCATTTCTGTAGGGCTTCACAATTAACATTTAATCGACACTAGCTTGATTTCCATTTTGTTTCAGCTTCAAATAATCAATTTAAAGGTTTGGTACAACTTCAATGAATTGGCAATTTTCAACTTCTGCATTTCTATCACCACAGTTCTTGTACCAAGTTTATGCCATTGCCTTCACTGGTTCACTTCACAGCTCCATAATTTCATATTCCAGAATTTCACAATCCCTGAATCTTGTCCATCTAACTTGCTGGAGACATGAAAATAAAATGAATACATTTGTTACTGAAGTTATAAGAGCTTCACTCAATTTCTCACTGGCCCTAAGAACTGGTGAAAGAA
>JBBMJZ010413103.1:4364670-4381903 GCA_037833815.1 Zingiber zerumbet | reverse complement strand
TCACTATCGGTTCAACTAACCGATTGATATAGGTGAGAACCTTCTACTCAAGGACGCTATTATACTTAGTTTATTTGACACCAATACAAGTAAGTATAATAACCAAAACTAATGTATTTATTTATATACAAGAATATGATACAATGAGTTCATACAATTATCAAATGATTGGCTCTAGGGCTCTAACTAACATGCATAGTGTGCGTTCTTATCATACACTGGTGTATTCTTTTATAGCTCCTTGTCCCTCAGATGTACTGAACTCGTCGACTCTCTTATCATACTGTTATTCTCGCTTGCTGCATCTTCCACTTGATTTCTTGTGTTCCTAAGTCCTTGCACACTTAGGCACAAGACATCAAATCTGTAAACTCTAAATTAACTCGATTGATCACATCAAAAATAACTCGAGGTACTTACATAACCATCCTAAAATTTCTAAACGGACTCAAATTTTAAAAATATAAAAAGATATAAATTACTAAAAATACCTAAAATACCAAAAAGAATATAAAATTACCAAAAGATAGAAATTACTAAAATAATAATAATAATCTTCGGATCCTCCTATATCAAATTCTGAATCATTTAAAAGAAGACTTAGGGAACAAAAAGAGGCTACTGTTCCATTATGATTCGACTGCTCAGTGTCAAGCTCCCATTTGCAACTTCTTTAAGTAACCAAGAGAAGGAGAACTAATTCAAAACTTGTAATCTCTTCTTTTCTTTTCTCTTGTTGCTATTTCATTTGCGTATTTTTGTAAGCTGCTATAAGCTTGCTATAAGAAGGTTTCTCCGCTTTTGAGTCTTTTTCAAGAAGAAGAACGTTTAGTAGAAGTGAATAGGTAGGAGTGAATCCTTGAATTAATTACTTCAAAGAGGTGGTTATCAAATAAAAAATATCAAGTTAGCATTGTGCTCGTATCACTTTAAGGTTTTTGCTTCTCAATCTCAATAACATGTGATTTGAGCTATTCAACCCCTATTTCCAACTCGCAAGATTCTAACAATAAGTAGTAAGTAGTCATGAGATACATAAAAAATATAAATAAATGAATAAATTTTACATGAACATGTATAATTGAACATTGTGATCAAAATTCTATAATTATATTTTACTTACACTTTGAGTGTCTAAATTATAACAAGTATCCAAATTTTGTGTGTGTGTGTGTATCATTTTCTTATAACAATTATCTAATTATCAATGGATAGTTTTTTTCTTAGAAAATTGCAAAATGCCTTCATTGGTGCGTGGTGGTAATAAATTTAGACGATTTATATTAACGTTCGACGTGTTTGTTTGTGGCTACTTAATTAACTCCTAATTTTTAATGGGATTACTCTTCTGTTTTTTAAGTGCGCACCAATATCCAACTTATGCCGACAAATTTGCACTCTTTTGTCAAATTTAAATCAATATCATGATTATTACTTGATGTTTATAGATGGTGACCCCTTGTGCCCATGAAGTTAATTATGGGCTCAAAGTGAGTTAGGATAAAGCACAAATACAGGCAACAACTATATCAATGCTTTGCTCAACACACACTTTGCATGTGAGAATATAATCTAGACGTATTAAAAATCGTACCTTTTAATGGTTAGATGTCTTTGTTACATCTAATTGGTAATTGCACAAATATAAATACATGAGTTTAATTTCTGAGAAATCTAAAGATAAAAGAGAAATAAAGGACAAACAAGAACATCATGCTACGCTAGCTAGACATGTACCACTCAGGATCCTCTAGATTACAACCCCTGATTCACTCCTAAACCAGAGGTTGTTTGATTATAGGTGAGATTTCATAGATCTCACATGTATAATAGATGGAGTCTATACAATCTTATCTATAAGTGATGTGGTCCATCTTCTAAATCATGCTTTGCGGTCTACAGTATCCGTGCCTGACATGTACAAAGTTGCATAGAGAAGCACAAGTATTCTAGTCCTCGCGTCTCTGTCTATGGGTGGGCTTGGGCTTGCAAAGTGGCAGTGAATTGCTCGTTTCTTTAAAGAAAAATCAATTGATCATAAAAAAGAGATAATATTTTCATTGATTTTCATTTTTGTGTGTGTTTGTTCACGTGTGACAATGAACCCCACAGCTGATTCAAAGCTTGAGCCTCGTAGCCCTGCTACCACCAACTTATCGAGAGAAATATAAATTGGATTCATTACGTAAGCCACCCTTGTTTGTGAGGTGAAATTAAACCTCTCCGACATTTTTTTTGTTTGATAATTTAGATTTTCAGTTATTCAAACCGATTAATTATGGAAGTGACTGATCCAACTCCGAAAAGTGCTTATGTTGAAGATCATCAACAACTAACCTCCACAATCAACCTATCATTGTAGGTCCTCATGCTTCATTTGGGTACTAAATTTGTGAGCCTCAAATATGACCGCTCTGTAAAACGAGGGCCGCCTCACTCTACTTAGATAATCATACGTCGTATCATTTTTTATATATTTTTTTTAAAATTGAGTATCCGCTAAACGTCTTACCATTGTACCGTTCCCGGAGGCCCTTTCGACGTGTTTGCTTATTTATGAGCATGATCAATTGGACAAGCAATAATTTAATTCGAAAAAGACGTTTGTACACGATATTATTGGAGTAGTTTGGTGCCCTTAAACAAGTTGTTGCTTTGATATTTATTGTGACGAGTGGTTCGGTAAGATTAGGTATATTAAACCGCACTAAACTTCCTTTAAGCAAATAAAATAAAAATATGAGCAATTTTTTTTTTTATAGAATTCGATAGTTTTACCCACTGTATCTATGTATTTAGATTTAAAATATAATTTTAAAATAATCATATAATAATTTCGTCAAAGTTATTATATGAAATATATAATTATCTTGGTAAAAAAAATTACTATACCTCTAATTTTAATTAATTGAAATTAGTATATTTTTATTTTCTTTATTTACTTAAAAAAATTATTGACGTAATTCTAAATGTAGTGAATTTTCTCTATTTACTATACCTCTAAATGTCCCTTTGATTTTTGATATTTATTTATTTATTTATTTTCTAAGATGATCACCGACACTCCTTAATTCGGGGCGGCACGTTGAAGTGATGTTAATTGCTAGGGAGGTTGATGGACTAGGCATATGGACAGATGTGGCGTTTGTCGTGTCGTCCTGCATCTGCCTGCTGATCCATCGCCAGCGCCAATATATGCACGGAATAGATGACAACAAAATACCTGTGGCGCCACTGTTTGTCATTGATTTTGTAAGATGAAATGTCACTTCCCTGCCCCTGTCCTACGAGATGGCGACGGCACCGTGACTTTTGAACAATTCGTAGCTAGGTTTAGAGAATTGGGCATGCCGATTGATATAATTGGCTCGAGCCACTTGATCAATTTAATTATCCCAGACAAGTCGATTAACCTCATTAGTTTGAGTGAGCGAGTTAGTATAAGTGAGTCGATCGATGGATCGATCGATCGGATAAATTAATTAATTCCGTTAAGTCACAATTAGTGTGACCGGTCAAGCGGTATAAAGGTTGTGCAATCCGAGTAGGTTAATTGATTCAAACGGGCTACGCTACGCGGACTAGTTTAAAATTGTGCAACGAGAAGTCATTGTGCAATGAAACGAGAAGTCAACGAAGGGATTGACTCTCGTTTTTTCTCTTTTAACCCTTCGTCATGCAGTTTTTGCTCCGTGTAAGGCGTAGAAGAGCAAGTTGCTAGTCGCAGGTCTTCCTCCTGGAGCAACGTAACATTTACATTTACTTGAAGAAAAGGAGATCAAGTATTCGGCCTGGATCACCTCAGCGAGCGTAGGATTAAAGGAGATCGCCAGGCAGCTGGATGGCATGGTGGCTAGCTGCTGCATGGCCATCTGGGAAGGAGCGGTGTTGGATGGACGTAGAAAATTATTCACGGATGGTTCATGTCGGAGTAAATGTCTACGAGATACGTCATGAACACTACATCAAGTATCTGCTTTACCAACCGAAAATGCCAGCGGAATATTATTCCATCAGAATATTTTTAAATATTATCCAAAAAAATAAATTTTCATCGATATATTTATTAATATTAAAAATTTGAAAAACAAATTGATCGACAAAATTTAAAATCTATTTTAGTTTTACTGATAGAATTTATAAATTCCATGGGTAATTATGTAATTACCAATGGAATTGTAAATTTCGTCGGTAAAACTAAAAATAATATTAGGGCACACGACCCTCTTTTCCTCCTTGCACAATTTTTCTAGTCTCTGGCGATCTCAACGGTTCTCTCCTCTTCGGTGATCTTCGGATAAGTTCTAGTCCTTTTCTTCTCTTCACGATCTCTGTTGGTTGTTGGCACACATCTGCTGGCTTTGCCGACCGCTAGCAAGCGGTTGGTGGCTTTGTCGACTGCTAACAAGCGGTTGGTGACTTTGCCGACCGCTAGCAAGTTGCTGGCGGCTTTGTCAACCGCCAGCCGTGTGCTGGTGACTTTACCGGCCAACAATTGTGATGGTCGCTTGCTCTCTGCCGACGACTATGGTGGCTGCTGGCAGAGCATGGCCGGGCGTCAGGTCGCAGTCGGCTTCTTGGCCAATTGGCAGTTGGTAACGTGGCTAGCCACAAGCTCAGTAAGCCACTAAATCGAGATCACCCTATCGCAAGCTCGCAGCTACAAGCACAGTTTGCCACATACTCTTTTGTTATGCTTGTTTGTGATTAATTTTCGCTAAGTTTTTGTAGTATACTACATTTACTGCTATTCTCCAGCTAGACTATTCTTCTTCATGTATAATTTAATAAATAGTAAATATGTGATATTTTTCATAGTTGAATTTAGATATATATTAAGTTAGTATTTTGATATATAACATGATATAGTCATTATTAATTTTAGTGTTGGTATATTTATATTTATATTAATTTTAGAGCACATTAGCTTTTGGTTGGAGCATGAAAGATAGGATTGTTTATTATTTGTTTCATCCGAATTATAGGTTTTTTATGATTTAGATTTGATCTTAAATTGTATAAGTTTAATAGTATTTTAAATTGTATTCACATTAGGTGACAATGCCTATGAACAAAGTTTGGATGTACAATCAATTAGAAAATAGATTTATTAGAGATAATTTTATTGCTAAAATTAAAGAATTTGTGAACTTTGCTAAGAGTCATCCAAAATGTATAAATGGTGCCGAGTTATGGTATCTGTGTAATCATTCAAAATGTAGAAATAGACCATGATGAGGATACCGTGAAAGTGCATATATGTAGAAATGGTTTTGTGTCAAATTACTACAATTGATATTGTCATGGAGAACCTTATTTGTATTAACCAATTGGACCTTTTAGTGTTCGCCATTTGACACAACTTTTACTACGAATGAATCATCAACTAATGATATTACAATGAAATCAATGATTCACAATGTGATGAATGCGGTAGTTGATTATTTAAATATAGATTAAATACCAACACATGAATATCAGCAACTATATAAAATGTTAAAGGTCGGTGAAAGAGAAATATGGGAAGACATTCCCTCTAATCATTCCCAACTATCAGCTACTGGAAGGATATTGAATATGAAAGCGTAATATCATTTTTCAGAATGGTGTTCTGATGACATATGTAAATTAATGTCAGAGTTGCTTCCTACTGATAACATAATGACTGATAGTTTTTACAGTACAAAGAAATTGGTTAGAGATTTGGGTTTACCTGTAGAGAAGATTGATTATTGTATAAACAACTGTATGATATTTTAGAATGAAGATAGTGATTTGAGTGAATGTCAAATCAATACTCACCCTTGTTATAAGCATCGTACTCGCATACTAGGGAAGAAGAAGAAAAATATTGCTTAGAAAGTGATATATTACTTTCCTTTAACTACTTGACTTCAACACTTGTATGCATCATCCGCTATAGCTTGACACATGATGTAGTATCATGAACATGAGCACGAAGGAGGTATTATGTGTCATCCTTGTTATTCCCCTGCATGGAAACATCTTGATATTATATTTCCCTCCTTTATAATAGAACCACGTAATGTGAGATTGAGACATTCCACAAATAGATTTAAGTCATTTGATCAATCGAAATAGCAATATTCATTTTGGTCAGTTATATTAATAGTATATAATTTACGACCAGAGTAAAGACTTCAGATGGAGTAACTGAAGCATTTCCAATAAAGATAGGGTTACATCAAAGATCAGCTCTAAGTCCCTATCTTTTTACACTAATTATGGACGGACTGACTGCACATATTCAAGACACAGAACCGTGGTGCATGTTATTTTGGTAGATAACATACGTGAAGGAGTAAACGCTAAACTAGAATCTTGGCGGGAAACACTAGAAGGGAAAGATTTTAGGCTTAATAGAATAAAGAGAGAATATATAGAATTTAAGTTTAGCAATATTAGATATAATGAGATAATTGTTAAGATAGGAGACGACAAGTTGCCCAGAGCCGAGAGGTTTAGATATTTAGGATCATTTTTGTAAACTGATAGAGGGATTGAGAGCCGAGAGGTTTAGATATTTAGGATCATTTTTGCAAACTGATAGAGGGATTGAGAGAGATGTCTTACATAGAATATAAGCAGGATAATTGAAATGGAGAAGAATGTCGGGTGTTTTATGTGACCATAAAGTACCTCTAAAACTTAAAGGAAAATTCTACAAAACTGCAGTTAGACCTGCTATGTTATATGGTGTTGAATGTTGGGCTATGACTCGAGCATATGAGCAGAAGATGAGAGTTGCAAAGATGAGGATGTTAAGGTGGATGTGTGGATATACGAGAATAGACAGAATAAGAAATGATAGCATTAGAGAGAAAGTCGGAGTTGCATCTATTGAGGGAAAACTCTGAGAGATATGTTTAAGATGACACATGCATGTACTTAGATGACCAATAAATACTCCAGTTAGGTGATGTGAAACTATGACAAACATGCATATCAAATGAGGAAGAGAAAGACCAAAAAAGACTTGGTTAGTAACAATAAAACAAGATAAACTTTATTTAAATATAAATGATGATATAGTTGGAGATACATAAAAGGATCCATATAGCCTACCCCATTTAGTGGGATAAGGCTTGGTAGTTGTTGTTGTGTAATTCATCTTGTCCTTAATACTATGCAACTTTCTACACCTTGGGGTCTATGTTATTATGGCTTGGATAAAAAAAGTATGACTAGCACAACTATTTTTAAATTTTTTACACATGACCAATAGGAATATTGAGGATACCCTCGGAGTGTTGGTGTTCAACTGTTAGTATCAACAATAGTCCGGACATGGTAAACGAAGAGTCTTAAGTATCAAAAAGCTTTAGACTCTAGATTTAGAAACAAGTCTAACTTCCAACTCAAAAAACAACAATGGACTAGATCATCATCAATTCAAATCCTGGTATGCTTTGCTAAGAATATTTCTGCTAAGAAAATTTAAAATCATGAAATACCAACAAATGATAGGCCAAGAAACAAAAGGGTAGACAACCCAAATTTAAATGGAAAGGGATGCTTTGCAATTAGGAGGAAAAACAGTGAACTAATATAATCTAGATCTTCAAGTTATTGTACTTACTGCTATAGCAACAACATTGACATAGAAGTCTATCAAAGTTGCAATCATCCACCTAAAGCCAGAGAAAGAAACACATGTCAAGTTTATTGGTGAAATAACAAAACACTAGTGGTGCTTGATACCTGAGCAAAAGTAGGTTCTAAAAATAAATCATATGCATTTCATTACACCACTAAATTACTGGTGAAATTATTTGCATTCAATAAATCATATGGACTTCATAAGCAAGTAAACCACTAAATTATTAGTCAAAATATCAGCGCTTAGAATAAGTATATAGATTTCATAAATAAGTAAACCACTAAGTTTCAGGTGAAATTTTTTGCACTTCATGTAAATGTCTACTACAATTATTATCAAGTAGCTAGCTTTGTATGTAGTTGTTAAGACGGAGAGAAAGCTTCATTTCCAATCATCACCAAGCCATGCTGGTCGCAACTATTTGGGGTGACTAATTAATAATCATGCTAATCCAAATTAATTAACAGGAAAAATTGCAATCAAACTGTTATCTTGGTTGTGTGAAGCACTCCAAAAAAATTAGAACATTCCAATTTTTGATTTATAACTTATCTGACTCACAAAACTTTCCATAGAACCACCAATCAGAGATCGCCTAAACTCCTACCAGCCAATTTAGTAAACTTCTAGCTAGTTCATTTATTCTCAAACATCCTCGATCTTATATCTCTCCCCATCTAGTGGGATAAGACTTGGTTTATTGTTGTATCCTCAATCTTATTTCTCTGCCTCAATCCCTCACCCAAACAGATCCACTCTTAGTCAAAAATATGTTTTCCAAATCATCATGTATGCAAACATTACACTTCCCAATGTTAGCGACTCAATCACATCAATTTCAACACAAGATCCTTAATATCCACTCAGGTTTCAAATCTTCTTGTCACTCATACAGACTAAGCAGTGCTGCTAGTTCCAGTCTTGTGGCGATGAGTGGATTTAGTCAGATTCAAAAGTTTTTCATCGGTTAGTAAAAGATATAGCATCCAACGTTCATACTTCTACAAAGACCGATAAAGAATTCCCTGTATCATTCACATCATACTTCAGACATACCACTACTACCTCCAAGAAACATCTCTAAACAATAGAGGTCCCAAGATAACTTACGGTGTCAAGAGCTCGACTCGAAAAGGCGAACCATCAGTCACCGTAGTGTAGACGAGGGTAGCCAACATGAAACATCCCAATGCACAAAACACAACTTTGTAGGCTATCAAGCTCGGAGATTCCGCCATGATCGTCTCTGCTAGACAAATGTCGCAAAGCTTCAGCCTTTATGATTCTTAATGTCAAGAAGGGAAGTAAAACAAGAACACGAAAGATCAGAATGTGAAGGAGAACGCTACACGTCATTCCGAGAAAGGAGCGAGAATCTCAACCACACAAAACCCAAAAAGTAACCCGCAAAGTATAATAGAGTATTCTTACCTTCAAAACACCACATCCGACAACGGAATGGGAAACTCGTATAAGCTGCCGCCGGCAACCATCGCGACAGGGCGGCCGGCCACCGCCTCTCACGAGGGGGCATCACCCGCACCGCCCCTCTCCGCCAATCACAGGAAGGTTGCGGCCCTCATTTCTACTCTCTTCCGTGCAACCGCAGCCAGCCACCGCCATGTACAAGTCGCCGCCAGCCGCCGCCTTTTTCTTCAGCCAAGGCTCCGCCGCTCCTCCCTCTTCTGAACGGCTCACCTGACGTCTTCCCGCTTCTATTTGACCACCTCTGAGCAGCCACAGAACTCGAATTACCAGCATTGTGAGCATACAGAAACAAGCAAGAGTAATAAAATATAGAAGAAGAATAAAGCAACTAATCATTTACCAAAACTCTGTTTACTCAGTAGCGTGAGCATAGACTGTACGAGTTCTTAACACAATTTTTTTTCATTTACATATCATAAAAAAAATAGACTGTACGAGTTCTTAACACAATTTTTTTTCATTTACATATCATAAAAAAAATAATCTATAAATAATTTTTTATGAATTATTTTAAACTATTTTTTATTCATCTAAAACCGAATGCAAGAGAATTTCTTTATTTGCCGTAAAAACTTTACAAGCTCACAGTCCAAAACCAAAAGACGGTAAAGGGCGATAACTCGGATTCCATTTCACGTTGGATATTTTCAAACGTATGCGATGCTACAGATTTATTCCGGTGGCATGTGCAAAACTTTCCTACTAGATAATCCATCTCCAATATTTATAAATTTTTTTATTAAATAAGATAGGTAACTAAATGATGTTGGACTTCTAAATTATTCATCATTTGCAATTTTGAATTTATCCTGATGCCTAATAAAAAATTTTTATAGAACTAATTAAACTAGGCCGATCATTATAGAACTAATCAATGAGGCTAACTGAATTTACCATAATAAACTAGAGCGATGAATATCTAAATTAATCATTAAAAAAAATAATTATGTCACAAATCACTTGTAATTGGTGATTAGGCCTCCAAATCGCTTAAAATCCTAAAGACATGTTTTTTCCTGCTCTTTCCTCCCAATTGTTTTTAGCCAGTCTATTGAACAAGTAAAATTTTAGGAAACAGTGCAAGTAATTTTTAGTGAACGTTGATCCTCAGGTAAAAAAGTCTAACGGAGAGAAGGTGACAAACATCGAGCTGGTGAGAAATATTTTTCGATGAATAGTACAACTTCTTATGATAGAAAATGTGGAATGAAGCTTAGGTAAAAATCATCGATCAAGTGGAATATCATTTCCGTTGAATTTTATAGGTTATTGTACACGGAAAAGAAAAGGTGATCGGAGAAAACCTAACAAATGTAGCTCCAGTGTAGGTTCTTCTCTGGTGAACAATGCAGTGTATAGCTCTGACGATTTTCTTGAGGTAGTTGCTCCCAACCACATGGCTCCCTCATAACCATGAAGTTGAAAGCAACAAAACCTAACTTCAAGTAATGACTTTTATAATTCTTTGTTATTGAATTAGAGAAAGGTTGAAGGGAGGTGGAAGCAAGTTTAACGCGAGGTTCAAATAATTCAAGCAGTTGTTAAATACTTAGAACCATGCTGCCAGAGATACTGTAAACCTGATTAGGTGACGGTAACATCTCAAATTGCACTTATCATTATTATAGGTCGAGAAATTTTCATTATATATTTGTCTAGTAATTATTTTTGTCATTGTAGAAAAAATAATCATTGTAGGAATGACAGTTAATATTGTAGTGTGGACGAAGTCTATTGCTCTAATCAATTTTATGCACATGTAAGTGTTATTCTACTAATATATAAATAAATTAATATGATGTATAGATTAACATTATATGGAACCTTAGCAACTTGGATTAGAAAAGTGGTGATTATCTTGTGTTCTTAATGGTATGCATATGGACTTTAATGTCTTCCCTTATCCTCTTGAGAGTTTAATTTATAATAACCCTAAATCAATCCATAAAAATATGGTTACGAGATTAAAGTTGCTTGTATGTGAAATTTTAAAATTTAAAATTGGTCACTACAAATTTAGAAACATGTGATGATCTATTGTCTTCTTTCACAAGGTACTGTTATAAAAATATTCACATATTTAATAGAAGTGATTGTTAGTTACGCTTGCATCAATACAAGGATACATTTTTTTGATGAAGTTGTGTTACGTAAGATGGAATTGATTGATTCAAAAAAAGAAGACTGACTCAGTGATGTTGTACCAAGCATAAATACCAGTGGTAGTAAGATGACATTTTCCACTTTTGCTAGTGTTGTGGTGAGTAATGGAGATAGTACGAATTGTATATACAATTTAAGAGAAGAAGCTGTTAGTATTGACGATGTTATAGGCCATAGTTGTTTAGAAGAATTGTTTGAATATGCATAGACTCAACAACAAAAATATAACATTAGAATGCTAGTAGAAAATGAAAGAGATGTTTACAAGGATGAATTTATAGCAAATGATATAGATTATTTAATAGATCCAACAGTCATAATGATTCAATATGTAATGAACTCAAAATTGATTGTGTTGAAAAGGCAAGAATTACACGGGAGGGATGATTTTTTTTATGTTGGTAAAGCAATATAAAATTTAATATGTAATAAGCAACTTATTATTTAAATTTAAAATAATAGTATAATGATATATATTTTTTTTGACCTTTCATAATATAATAGACACTCAATTGAATTAGATGTATTATTCTTTGACTTTCATATTCCTCACTACACTAATGACAGTATTACTAACTAAAAAATTATTGATTCTTTGTGCAAGTATTTCTAATCCAAAAATAATTTAAAGATGCATTTGCTGAATATTCTATGAAGAAATGGTCCATTTACAAAATACAGGAGTACTCAAGAAAATGAGAGTTAAAGTCATTTGTGTTGGAGAAAACTGCACATGAGCAATAATTACAATAGAGTTCATCATTCCAAAATATTTATAAGAACACCAATGCGATCTTTACTTAGAAAAGGCTGATCATCTTGCATGCACAACTTTTATAGCTTTTCAGATTGAAAGTCAATTTGTATTTGCAGATAAATATAAACCTAAAAATATTCAGCGAGATATGAGAGGATGATTTATACTAGATATATCATATCAAAAGATATATAATATGTTGGTACCCCATGTTATTTTTGATGTAATCAATCAAATTAAATTAGGTCCTGTGTATTTGATCCTTGTGTCTAAGTGTGCAGGAGCTTAGGAATACAAGAAGTCAAGCGGAAGACACAACTAGTGAGAAGGATGATACGGGAAGAGAATTGATGAGCTCGGTGCATTCGAAGGACGAGGTACTGCAGAAGAGTACACCGACAGACGAGAAGAACGCACGTGACAGTCCTAAGGACGAGAAGATGGGGAGGAAGACTGCTCGAGGAGAAGGCAGGAAAATAAGTTTAGGTGAGCCCTATTCCGGTTGGCCGAAATCACCCAAGCGAGCGGAGCAGTGGAAGAGCCAAAGGAGAAGACTTGGAGCTTGAAAGAAGCTGTTGAAGGCGCCTTCAAGTGGATTAAAGGTGCCCTCATACCTTTCTGGTGGAAGGCGCCTTCAAGCTATTGAAGGTGCCTTCAACCCTTCATGGAAGACACCTTCAATCAACTTGGAGGGCGCCTTCGAATGGGCAAAAGTGTCGTTGGCAAAGGATAAAGTTTTATCCTTTCTTGCCTTGCTGGAGGCACCTTTCAGCTTATTGGAGGCCTTCCAACCATGGATAAGATTTTTCAGGGGCTATAAAAAGACCCCTGGACATAGGAATTAAGTATCAACTCTTGTATGTTGAGCCCTGGCGGCTAGCTTAAGGGAGGTAAATTACTTGAAAAAAAATAATACCTTTCCCGTTCTTTCAACTCAAATTAAAAGAACAATAATAATAACTTAAATTAACAACTAAAAAGATGAGGCACACTATTTACCTGGTTATAACCTAGGTGTTTGTTAATCTAAGGGTAATGAAAAAGCTCTAAAAGATCTCCTTCGTATACATGGAGAAGCCTCTTATAATCGTTAAATGCTCAGACAGTTGCTAGGAAAAAAATACAGGAGGTGATTGATTATTTCTTAGGTCCAGGGGTCTTTTTATAACCCTTGAAAAAAGTTATCCGTGGTTGGAAGGCGCCTCCAATAGGCTGGAAGGCGCCTTTAGTGAGGTGTCAAAGGATAAAGCTTTATCCCTTGGCAACGGTAAAACTAGCCTAGTCCAAGGTGTCATCCATAGGGCTGGAAGGCATCTTAGTATTATTCATCAAAGGTGTCTTCCAACCATAGAGGGTGCCTTCCACAGTGAAGGTGTGGAGGCGCAGAGGCACCTCCGAGGTGCCTTCAACTTCTTATGAAAGCGCCTCCAGCAGTATTTCTAGCCTTCTTTTGGTTCTTCTGCTGCACCGATCACCATGGTGATCGCGTCCATCCTGAATATGCCTCACACGAACTCATTTTCCGGCCTTCTCCTCGAGCAGGCTTCCACTTTAGCTTCTCATCTCTCGGAACGTTGTACACATCTTTCTCGTCCATTGGTGTACTCTTTCGTAGCACCTCGTCCCTCGGATGCACCGAGCCGGTCGGCTCCCTTCCTGTGCCATCCTTCTCGCTAGCCGCGTCTTCCACTCGACTTCTTGTGTTCCTAAGCTCCTGTACACTTAGACATAAGGATCATACACAACAGGATCTAACTCAATTTGGTTGATTACGTCAAAACTATCACGGGTTCCAACAATCTCCTACTTTTTGATGTGCATCAACCCAAGTTCAAGTTAGGGATAAAAACAAACAAATTGCACTAACATAAGTTTTGTAAAGAAATTACAAAATTACGTTAAGCATTAAAATACATTTTTAATGTGATAAAAAATGTATTTTAATGTGATAAAAAAATGTTCTTTACTCCCCCTAAACTTGTACATATTCCTCCCCCTTTGATTACATCAAAAAAATAGGGAAAAGTAACATAGAAAGTTAGAAAATTTTGAAATTCAATTTTAGGGGTAGTTAAAAAATAATTTCTAAATAAGTTTAATAGAATTTTGAACAATTTTTCACAAAAAAAATCATAAAGACATACTTTGACATAAAAAAACTTTAACTTGTTATTTAGTCAATTAAACATTTATTCCAATAATTGGCTTCCAGATTGTGGCGAGACACTAGGTCTTTTTAGATATTGGAGCAACAACCACTTTCTTAGATAAAGTCTTTTCAAGAAATTAATATTTAATCTCCTTTCTGACATTTTATCCTTTTAAAAATTAAAAAAATTTTAATCTAAGCATGAACTTGGAACCCAATATAAGTTCCTTTCTACTAGTTTAATTAAAAATTTTGGAGGTACATAATTTTTTGGGATCTTTCTAATTTGACCCCTGTGAAATTGTAAATACCAATTTAGCTTACTGATAGATTTAACATTTGAATAATTAGAGGTATTTGTGCATGCAGAATTTTGTTTGAATAATTCTACTTTTTCTTTTAATCTTTCATTTTTTAATTTTAAGCTATCTAATTATTTTTTCAAATCAATGTTCTCTTTTTTTAATTTTACCAAATCTTTGGAAAGAATTTTAATGAAATTAAAAGACTGCTTGGGAGATAGTGCACGTACCTCACTTACCTTATGTTCTGATGCTCCCCCTTTATCGCAATTTTCTTCTGATGATCCTCCCCTTTATCAATGCTCATCTCTGAGCTGCTTTCATCTTCTTTTTTATGGTTAGCCATCAGGGCTAATCCAGAGAAAGCTTCGACCTCAGACTCAGAGGATGATGATTCATCCCATGTGACCTTTAGATTTTTATGCTTAGGTCTTGTTGGTCGTGTGCCTTTAACCTTCTCCTTTTTCGTTAGTTCTGGGCAATCGTCTTTGATGTGCCCTTCTCCTTGGCAGTTGTAGCATCGGACCTTCCTTTTGTTTTGATAATCCTTTTTCGTCTACAATTTAAACTTATTAGATCGGATAAAACTTATTAAATTTTCTTACCATTAGGACCGCTTCAACTTCATCGATTGATGCTCCGGAGTCTTGATCTTCCGTTCTTGCCTTTAGGGAAATGTCCTGACTCGGTCCCTTTCTTTGTCCTGCACACCGAGATTCGTATAATTCAAAAATGGAAAAGAGATTTTCTAAAGTCCTCACCTCGAGATCTTTGGATATATAGTAGGAGTCTACTATAGATGTTCATTCCGGTATTACTAGGAATGCATTTAATGCATACCTTTGTGCATCTTGATTAGTTATCGATTCTTAGAGGTTTGTTAATCTGGTGATAAACTCCTTGATTCTTCCGTGTAGATGTGCTACTGACTCTCCTTCATCCATTTAGAGGTTCGTCAGTTAGTTCCGGAGCAGGTCTCATCTCGTAAGCTTTGTTTCAGAAGTTTCTTCGTGCAGTTCCAGAAACTTCTCCTAAAGTTCCTTTGCTAATTCATACTCACCGATCCTATTCACTTCCTGGGGTGGAAGTACGCTAAGTAGGTGGAACTCGGCTCATCCATTTGCTATGAAATCTGCTTGTTCCTTCTTGGTCTATTAATGTTCTTCCTTTTCATTTCCTTGGGAGACTTTGGGAGCTATAAAATTATATTTAATTATTAATAGTATTTCAAAATTAGTTTTGAAAAATATCTCTATGCATTTCTTCCAAGACACAAATTCTCCCTCAAACTTCGGTAGGAAGATTGTCGGTCCGGCCATTGTTTTAGTACTTCAATTGATGATTAGTCCTTCTGAGGCTATTAGGCTTTGATGCCACTTGTTGGTGTAGCGGGGCCGGTAAGAGAAGGTGAATTGCCTGAAAAGAAAAATAACACCTTTCCCATTCTATCAACTCAAATGAAAAAGCAACAATAATAATAACTTAAATTAACAACTAAAAAGACGAGGCTCAAGATTTACTTGGTTATAACCTAGGTGGTTATTAATCCAAGAATGATGAAAGCACTAACCGATCTCCTTTGTGTAGGCGGAGAAGCCTCTTACAATCGTTAAACATTCAAACAGTTGCTAAGAAAACAATACAGGAGTTGTTGTTAATTTCCTAGGTTTAGGGGTCTTTTTATAGACTTTGGAAAATCTTATCCATGGCTTGAAGGCGCCTTCCATAGAGCTGGAAGGCGCCTCCAACAAGGCGCCAGTGGATAAAAATTTATCCACTTAACGACAAAATCTGCCTGGTTGAAGGCGCCTTCCATAGGGTTGGAAAGTATCTTCGTACTGTTCATCAAAGGTGTCTTCTATAGAAGTGCGGAAGTGCCTTCAACTGCCTTTGAATGCGCCTCCAGCAGCACTTACAGCCACTTTTTCTCTTTTCCTGCTCGGATCGCCTGGGTGATTTCGGCCAACCAGAATAAGGCTCACTCGAGCCCTTTTTCTGGCCTTCTCCTTGAGCAATCTTCCGCTCTGGCTTCTCGTCCCTTGGAACATCGCACATATCCTTCTCGTCCACCGGTGTACTCTTCCGCAGCACCTTATCCCTCGAATACATCAAGCTCGTTGTCTCCCTTCCCGTGCCATCTTTCTCGCTAGCTACATCTTCTGCTCGATTTCTTGTATTCCTAAGCTCCTACACACTTAGACACAAGGATAAAAGACAATAGGACTTAACTCAACTTGGTTGATCACATCAAAACTATTACGGGATCCAACAGTGAAGCTAGGTGAAAGTCCTAGTGAGTGAAGCTAGGCAGTGAGAAAGTCTTGGTGAGTGAAGCCAGACATGTAAAAATCCAGGTGGGTGAATGGTTGACCGGACACCTAGTGATTGGTAAGTCCAAGTGGATCAAGACTGATTGTACACTTGGCATGAGATTGTAAGTCCAAGTGGGTTAAGGTTGACCAGACATTTGGTGATTGGAAGTCCAAGTACATCAAAGGATTGACCAGATACTTGGCACAAGGAGAAAAGTCTAAGTGGATCAAAGAATTAACCGGACACTTGGTAGAGAAGTCACAACAAGTCAGAGTTAACCAGATGCTAGGCAAAGAGGATTTCCAAAACAAGGTTGATCGGATATTGGGTAAAGGTGTTGGTGCAATATCCTTCAGGTCAAGGTTGACCTAGTTGACCAAGCTTGAGTCTTGGTCGTGGTTTCGATGTTTGACAATACGGGTAGAAACATGGACAATGCA
>JBBMJZ010413103.1:4326956-4340482 GCA_037833815.1 Zingiber zerumbet | reverse complement strand
TAGATTTCTTACAAATCTAAGCGCTAGTTTTCCGGTGGAGACGATCTTCTCGACGATCTCCTCGCGTCTACGTGTTCTTCTCGCGGAGGGGAACGTCCTCGTGTCGGAGTCGTCGCCGGAAAGTGATCCGAGAGCCCTTGGGGCTTGGTGCGCCGAGAGAAGGAGGAGGAGAAGGGGCGTCAGCGTGGCTAGGGTGAGGAGAGGAAGTCACGGTGGAAAGTAAAACCAAAATAACTCCTCACATAATTATTTTCCCTATTTATATTAAGTGGTAATTCGACCCAACTTAAGTATAAATATTAATGTTTCCCTTTCCTTTCAGCACACCCCTGCTGGGGCTCCTGGCTAGCCGGATTCCCCTAAGTCTCGGCTCAGCTAGAGGACGCGGGTTCAATCCCCCGCGTAAGCTATTTACGGCTCTAATTATTTTTGCTACTTTCGCTACTCGGAAAATTCCGTAAAAATATTCTAAAATTCCAGAAAAATTGTAGAATATTTCTAAAATTATTTTTGAGAATTTTCGGGGCGTTACAGCTACAAGGTGTCACAGCTACATGGAGAGTTAGCTGCTACAAGGTGTAGCAGTTAACAGTTGACGGGTAGCTGCTACACGTTGTAGTAGCTAACTCTCCATGTAGTTGCAACAACTTGTAGCAGTAAAGGAAAGTCCAAGTGGCTGTAGGCGGTTGTTGCAGGCGTCGGCCTTGCACGTCGCAGCATAAATCCTTCCGACCTTCTACAACGACCAATCCAAGTTAGCTGCTACAAGTTGTAGCAACTACAATGACGGTTTGCTGCGAAGTAGTTGATGGAACGTTAAGAAGCGAAGCAAAAGCACTGGAATTTGTAGGGACTTGCCTCTTTGTAGGGGTAATATCTGCTAGAATTTGTAGCTACCAAGCATATGCCTTCCCAAGTGGCTACTTCGCGTTTGTAGCTGCTACAACGTGTAGCAGATAACCTGCAACCACTTGACTTTAGCCTGCAGCTGTTTGTAGGCACTGTCGTCCCTGCACGTTATAGCATAACATTAATCATTCTAATATATGTATTCTATAACGGTGTAGAATAACAAATTAAAATTAAACGAATTACCATTGTCAATGGAGAGAGGTGGTAAGCTCTCACAGTAGCTGGGAGATTACAGACGCTGGTGAAACTTTCCTGCGGGGACGACGAACGACGGAGATGGACGACGAAGACGGACGATGGAGACAGAGGGAGCGCGCGCGTGCGAGAGAGGGCGGTGAGGAATATTTTAATATTAAACTTTCTCGCCGGTAACGCAGGGTCGGCTGGACGGAGATGGAGGGAGGGAGCGAGAGCGGTGAGGGGAATTTTAATTTGGGTAATTTCCCACGTTGAGGTTTTGAACTGCAGGCGGCGTGGAAGAGAGAATAAATAGAATATTTTATTTATAGGGAAATTGAGTTGCCAACGTCATATCTGCACGTTGCTCACGGTCACGCACGTCCAACAAATACATACATACATATATTATATATATATATATATATATATATATATACCGCCACTAATAAAAATAAATAATATAATAACACATTCTGCGGATCTATCCCCCTTTCTTCCTCGCTCTCTCACATCACTCGCAAGAGAGAAGAAGAGCCAGCCTCGGGCGTCGATTCATCTCCCCTCTCTCGTTCCCTCCCGTCTCCGTCTCGATCTCTTGCGCCGCCACTCGATCCTCCACGCCCTTCGCTCTGCTTCGCGATTCGACCTGTTTGATGCCCGATTTGAGGTCCTCGGGCTACTCCGATCCTGGCCCGGCGTGGGGAGGGGCGTTCTGGGATCTCCAGCGTGTGGGGGCCTACGATTCCAACCGAATGAGGGATCTTCCTGGAGGAAGAGGTGACCTGCCGCCTCCGTGGATCCATCTTTCGGAGGGCGGCGGCAGGGTCAGGAATCTGGCGGATAGGTTCTCTGGGCTCGTCTTGGGCGATGGACGTAATGAGGGCGTTCACCAAATCATCAAGGCGATGGAGGATGCTGAGAGCACCATCAAGCAACAGGTCAGCTGCACGCGCTTTCTGATTTCACTGGAATCCTGGTTTGTGGTCTAGACTTAGCTCGCAGGGCTGAATTCCCTTGAACTGGAATCCATATTGTGAAGTTCGTCCATTATCTTTAGTTGTTATGCGTTTGGCTTGAGAAACTTCCTAATTCATCAGTTCATGGTTTATCGATTGTTTATCAGCTGAACAAGCAGGGCGTGCATACTGGACTAGTGCACGAGGGTCGTTTTAATTTTTCTTTAGAATGAAATATGAATTGTTGAAATTCAACAATCAATGAATTTATTACAACTGCAATCCTGACTAGTTTCTTTTGCCTTCTAAATCTCACTTGTGATTGATGAATTCTAGTGCAGTTCAACTGACTTTTTTTACATTATTATTTTTTTTTTGAAAAGGAAATTCACATTAAATATAAAATTACTTACGTGCGAAAATCATCACTATGCTGTCAAAACATCAAAAATGGCTAGAGTTCTACATCTTAGTATGGTTAACTAATATGTGAGCAAGTATTGATTTTTAAGCTATCTCAAATTACACTTGCATCCAATTACTAGTGATGCAGAGGCACAATATAGGCAGCCATCTACAAAATTAGATATAAGACATCATGTCTTCTTGTTGCTATTAAAATATTGATGAGTTGAAAACAATCTAATAGCGTAATGAAATGGATCCAACCTTCCTGCTGGCCTGTACTCAGTCTTAGCATTGTGCATGCAATTGAATAGAAACCTTGGTGATGCTAAAACCATCAACGATTTTGGACCCATATGTTTCAACGCCTGCCAACGAATTATTCTCCACATAAACCCTTCACAACACGCATACACATAAGGAAAAAGAATGATGACCACAACAGAACCAATAGTCAGATGTAGCAAATCACTTGTCAAAAGAAGACAAGCTAGAAGTTTCACTATAAACATTTTTTTTTGGTAGATTTCCCAAATGACATTGCTAGGTTTCAATTTTTCAGACAAAGCACTCAATATTTTGTTATATCAATTAGTAATTGAAATAGAAATATTTTTTTCATTATTTACTTTAAACGAACACATGATAAAATATTAAAAAAACATTATTTGAATTCATTTTAACACTTGTGGCTTGCCATATTGTGTCAAGTTTTGGCACCAGCAGCATAAGTGACACATGAGTGATTATGTGTGCCAATCAATATGGGATTTTGATAATTTACCAGAATTTTATGTTTTGACCATGCTGCTCGGCACGATATGCGATTTCAAACTATGATATTATGTATGCCAATTTATCTGATTCATTTTGTGCTCTATATAATTATTCCAAAAGAATTTGGAGGATAAATTATGGATTTTCTTAAGTTCTTTAGTTAAACCAGCAATTAATAAAGATGTACTATTTCCTACTTGTGAAAGATAATTCTTTGAAATTCAATTTATCAATTGTTTGAATATCATATTAATCTTGAGCACCTAGAATCTCTGTGGTTATGCATTGACAGGTAGTTGCCAAATTATCAATAGGGCAGGAACCTTTTTGAATATTAAGCATGCTGCATTTTCTATGCTTAATCTAAGGTGTTTTTGGGTGGGAAGGAAGACTGTTGATTTAGAAAAAAATAATTTTCAAGACAGATGGTACCAAAAACTTTTAAAATATTCAAAGTAATTCGACATTAGTGGTAAGTGCCCCTCATGGCAACCGAGAGATAAGCAAAAAGGATACCACAATTCCTTTTTACTTTATAGGAAAGGAGAGAGAGCTTCTTCTTGTGAGCATACTGATTCAGCAAACAAGATAATCATTGTTGCGCAAGTATTTTTGACTGATAATAAACAAAAGAGGAAATAAGTCCCCCTTGTCTAATATCTCTAGAGATGTTAAAAGGTTCATAGTGAGCACCATTTGTTTTGCAAGAAAACTTAGCAGAACGTAGAAAAGCTGAGATCCACATTCTTATGTTGTATAATTATAATAACAACAACAACCAAACCTTATCCCACTGGGCGGGGTCAGCTATAATTACCAAAATATATTTCCATGAAATATCAAATACCTTTTGATGATCAAGTTTATGAGGATGAGAGGAAATCGTTTTGAATGCTTCACTTTCTGTATGAGCCCCTGTGCAATAAAAATCTTGTTATGGATAGAACAATAAACAATAGATTGTTCAGGATTTATGAGGCAGTTCAAGAAAGGCTTAATTCTGGAAGAAACCAGAGAACTTCATCTTTTTGAGAAATTTGCATTTTGGTCCCTTCTGCTGATGCATTGCCCAGAGATTGTGTTGGATATAAGACAAACATTATGCCTTAAATCTTTCCTAAAAACTTTGGAACCTTCTTGCCTATTCATCATATCAATTATCATTTGATTTGTTATCTGTAAGATTATCCATCACTAGCTAAGAGCAAGTAGTGCTATTCAAATCTTTTCAATTTTCAGCAATATGGATGTCTGAATCCATTCTGTGTCTTATGGAACTGTTTAACCTATGATTTATTCTAGTTTGAATCCTCATTCACATATTGTCTCTATTCCAAGTATCGCATTGTTAGTATCTTATTTTATGAAAAATACGTTTGACCAAAAGAAAACTCTTTAAGTGAACGACTGTTATGAACCTGCTTATATGCGCAAAACATTTGCACATTGAGGTCTTCTATCTTATGATTAGGCGTGTTCTTACTTTTGGTCGGTCCGTGTACTCTACTTAGGTTGAGATCAATCCAGTGTTCAGATCATTATTTTGTGTTTAGCTAATAATGCAACAATAGTTACTCATGTTCTTGCCATCTTTAATTTCCTTAGTAAAGTTTTGCGAGTCTGCAAATAAAAAAAAAAGTTCCATGCTTATACATCAGATTTTTGTGCATCCCAATAACTTCAATATCAGCATGATTTTCCCTTTAATTCCCACCCAAATATAAATTACACATCTAAAAACTTAGCATATCAGAATCGTATTGTGTTATTTGACCCGAATTATTACATTGACATTTGATTTCAGATGGAGCTACTTGGCTTTGGAGTATTCTGTGGCATAACGCTGCTTGCTAGTTATGTCTGAGTTTTTTTTTTCACAAATTATGGCATTCAACTCCTAGATAGGGAATAATAATAATAATAATAATAATAATAATAATAATAATAATTTTTTGAACTACTCTGTTCTGTCTTTTTTAAACTAGTCTATTCTATTATTCTCCCTGCACCTCTCAGTAAAATTTTGTTATTTACTAAAATTTCTTGTTATCTATTGATTATGAAAGTGATGTGTTAACAGTAAACCATAAAGAACTTATCTTTTCTAATTAGTGCTGTTGTCTTGCAGTTGGAAGAGAACAACTTATTAAAGAATGAAGTCTTGCAAAAAGCACGAGAATTAGAAAAATATGTAAGAACTCAAGACCACCATGCTATCCAGGGTTATTGTTATAAATTGTTCCCTGTTATGTAGTATTAAGTCGGTTACATGCCCTAGTATATACCTTAGTGTTAAATCAAGCTTCAGGCTGGGATGAATTTTAGTTCTCAATGGTATGGCATATCACCATTCTAAACAGTATTTGAGCTGTCCATTTTAATATGGACTAGAGGTTCACAGAACCATCATTTTTGGGTGCTTATTAAGTCATTTTAAGTTATAAGTGTTTCAGATGCTGATTTCCAACTGCCTGATAATGCAACTAATGCATTTAATGCTACACTTTCTATTATAACAAAAAAGATTTTCTTAATGTTTTAGTAGTGAATTTTTGTTGTTAACCTTGCTAGTATTTAGTTTTAAAATTTTGTGGGGCTCAGGCATAAACAGGTTGCATTATTGTGTGGTTATCTGTAAATAAAGTAGATATTCTTTGGTAATCCAAACATTATACAGAAACTGATCTTCCATCTGACAACAAAATCGTTGCTGATTTATTATCATGTGGCTAGAGTGTGTTGGTTGATATATCAACGTTAGGCAATTGTCCCTACATTTAATGTCATCTTAAAAAGTTTGGCATGTGTGTGCTAATTTGGTTATTCTTTGCCTGTGCCAAACACAGGCAGGAAACAAACTTCCATTGTCAATGAAATAGTGGTGTTAGTAATAAAGGGCATTCTGATGCACGAAGCTCCCGCGAGCCGGGTCCTAAGGAAGGGTCGGACCACATTGGGTCATTGCACGCAACCTTATCTTGCATTTTGCAAGAGGTTGTTTTTGCAACTTGAACCTGGGACCATGGCAACAACTTTAACTATATATTCCAAAGCATCTTGGGACACTTATTTGTAATGGAAGATGTCAGAAAATTACTTTGTTCATTTGTTTTCTTTCTATTTTAATCTGTTTTAGAATACAATGGCAAGATGCAAATAGAATTCCCTCAATAATTAAAACACAACTCCCTCATGGTTAAAACTTAAAAGTCTAGCTTAATAACTAGGTAATAATATGAGTGTCTTAATATCATTGTTACTTTATTTCTACAGTTCATACCTTTTTGATCTTATTTGAGTAGTCTGTTGATGTCATCTTTCTCCTTTTCTTGTCAGAGGTCAGAAATCAAATCATTAAGGCCTGAGGTACCTACAAATGACCAGGTGGATTCCTATAAAACCAGTTATTCTAATTATTCTGCTGGACATGAAGCAGAGAGGCGATGGGTAGAAAATCATTCACCTTTGAATCCTCAAGCTATGCTTGTGCTCCATCAGAATGGAGTGGCTGGAACGGAGGAACCAAATTTGGATTCTGGTACTGTTAATCAGAACACGTATGGAGGCAACAAGGTTAATGGTGACCTTAAAAAATTTCCTGGAGTACATTCTGGTTTAGATAGTGCTGGTCCATCTCAATACTCTACACCATCCTCTAGATCCTTATCTCCAAGCAGGTAAGCTAATGTAGAGCATGGAAATTTACAGTGACTACTCTACCAAATTTGAAACCATATTCATAGATGTCACATCTTGGGAGTATACTTCCATTTAAAAGAACATACTCCTCTTGGTGACAATTTGCTAGAAAACAATGTCCATGACCATGTTAGTAAGAAATAGCATGTGATAACGAGTGATCATATGTAGATCAAGTAAATGTGCATTTTATTCTTTTCTCAAGGTGACAAAACAAGTTTTCATTGTGTAAGCAAGAACATTTTGTACAATAAAAGAAAATGCTATATAAAAAGTATCTTTTTATTCTTTTTTTTTTAGATAAAAGAAAGTACATCGGCAAAGTGCTAAATGGTAAGAAATAAGCAAAAACATATTTAACAAGATCAGTTTTTGATGTCTGGTATCTTTGTGCATTTTTTTTTTTACTTTGGTTTAAATTGGTAGAGACCTCAAAAATTGATCCTCCATGCATGTAAAATTTGAGACCAAGAAAAACAGAGTTAACAAAAAAATTCCAAGTGGTTAATTTACAAAGATCTGCTAGAGTAGAATCTTGATTAAGAATTCAAGAAATCAACAAGAGTAGAATTTCATACCTTGTAAAATTGGAGATTACAGAGTAAGCATAATTTTAGACTATGGTTCAAACCAATATAGACCTCTAAAATCGGCCGTGTCTGTTAAAATTGGAAACCAAGGAAGAGAGGGAGCATAAATTTGATAAGTAGGTAAATATAAAAAGAATGTGTATTTATTATAATTTTAATTAAGAATTCAAGAATCAATTAGATTATAATTCACATCTCAGCATTTAGGTTTGACTTAAGCACACAATAGTCTTTTATCTTTAAGTTCTTGCAAACAGTCGCTCTTGTATGCTGTTCTCTCTTTTTTTTCATTTGTTTTAGAGTAAGAATAACTGCTAAAAAGTGAATTACTAGTGTTAGTTACACAGGGTATAGGAAGTATCATTCGATACCTAGGCTGTAGCATTTTATCAGTGATAGTCAACGATATAACGTAACAATCAATACTGATTGCATGCTACACATGCACTGACATTGCATGTGGGCTGTTAAAAGCTCTAATCATATGGCTAGGCGCAAAGTATTCAATTTTTAGCATTTGTTTCACCATCTATCATAGCCCTTCTATTCACTTTATGTTTCTCACAACACCCAGCAACTGTTATTCCGCTTTTGAGGATATACATTTATATTACTTTTCATAATTTAAAATGTGATTAGTTTTTTAAGGGTCTCTAACCTATGCCACCATTTATCAAACATTCAGCTAATTAGACAATGTACATCTCTTGGTTGAATCTCTGCACAAACAAACATAAACACAGTAATAGCATAGATTTAGAAATCAACCAATATTCACGACCAATGGTTCCAGTCTTAATCCATCAATCACAATACAAACTAAATTGAAGAAAATGAGCCAACATTAACAAAACAGCCCCTAAATTAACAAAGTAGCCAACATTAACACCAACTCAACAAAAAACAGAAATGAAATAAGATAAAAACTCTATGCAACAACTCTTTAAATCAAGGAAGCATCAGAAGCACTTGTGATGATGGAGAACAACTTGGAAGTCCTATCTGGACAATCAATATCTCTTAGTTTGAGAATAGGTAACCATTTAACAATATCAGCAAGAAAAAAACTCACTCTTACCTCAATGAGGCTTAAGCACGGATGCATATGGTAATCGATCCAAATTGGTAGCAACAAAACAGCAGTTACTGCTTGAAATTAACGTAGGGAAAGAAAATCTGATAAAAATAGGGTATCACAGATAAACAGGAGGGATCCAAGGTTCAGTAACCCACTCTGATCGAACCTGGTTGCTGTCCACTCCGAAAGGAAATTTGGATCTTCCCACTGATCTGGAAATGGTAGGAAAAGAAAATCCTAGTCATTGACAATATCACAGAAGTTGGATGATTCTTTGTCCATGTTCACAAGAAGAGGATCAGTCACAGGGAAGAGGGCCACAGTGAGGGAAGAGTTTGTAAGAGAGGAAGACTGTTGCAAGGGAAAGATGGTGCTATCGCTTACTGGAATAAATTGTGTGCTGGTGGATGGGGGGATCACAGCCCCACCCAATTGGGAGGAAGTAGCTTGGAGTGAGGAGGGAATGTGAGAGGGAGAGGGAGAGAGAGTAGGGATAAGACTAAAGGGGGAGAGAGGAGCAACGCAGGCAGCTGATTGCTTCAATTGGCATCTCTGCACATTGGGTCAGGACAATGTCACAAAGAGAAGGGGTGAAAGTTGTTCAGGCCTATAAAGGGCAGCTCGGTGCACGAAGCTCCGGCCAATGTAGGTCCCCGGAAGAGTCGGATCATATTAGTTCTATTGTACGCATTCTTATCCTGCATTGCAAGATGTTATTTTTGCGACTCAAATATGTGACCACAAGGTCACACAGCGACAACTTTACTGTTGCACCAAAGCTCCCCTTCTTTGTTCAGCTCTATACCTGTAAAAAAATAAGGCCAAATGGAGTGTGATTTGAGCTCACTTAACCCTCAACACAAGGCTTACCTAACGACCAAACCAAAGACTAAATAGACCTTGAACAGACATCCAAAATCTAAATTGTTGGTTTGGTTCAGCTTCAGTAATTGTAAATTTCAAAATTTAATCATAAATAAATTAAAGGGATGTACATTCAATATATAACATAAGATGTCTTTTATTGCTCTTGATAGGCATCAAAAGGAAGGAGGAGACCAAGATCAGAGGTTCATTTCATCTAGAAATGTTTTGGTGCCAGTGTCTGGTCTTAATTCTAGTACTCTGTGGAAGCAGGTAGTTTCGGTTGCTTAAAATTGTAGATTTTTTCTGCAATTTGCTATTTCCAGTGGTTTCTGAGTTGTAAAATCTACGTATAAAGGAACTTATTGTCAAGGTCAGAGAGCATGAAGAAGAGATTGCACAGTTAAGGAAGCATCTTGCTGATTACTCAGTAAAGGTTAGGAGGGCTTGTCATGGTGCCTGCATTTTTCCTTTTGGTTGATCATTTTGAACCAATCAATAATTACGGCATTTTATATAGGAATCACAAATACACAATGAGAAGTATGCTCTAGAAAAAAGAATTGCTTATATGCGTATGGTGAGGAACCTAATACTTTCTTACCTTTTATAGTTTCCCTTCTAAATTTGTGATTGTTAATAGTGCAAAATATCTCAAAATGAATATTGCAGGCATTTGATCAGCAACAGCAAGACTTGGTTGATGCTGCATCAAAAGCTATTTCATATAGACAAGATATTATTGAAGAGAATATTCGTCTAACATATGCCTTGCAAGTAATATTCTTAGTTTATCTCCCGGGTATATGCTGTGAAATATTGGATCTAAACTCATAAGTTCAAGTGGCTAATATTAAATAAACTTTTTGCTAATTGCTAAAGAAATAGCATTAGTTTCTTATTGTCCCATGGCCAAGCTTATTCATATTTTGTCATCTGGTCCATTGGACCAATGTACATAAGAATGACCATTGTTTCTGGGTTACTAGTTAATGTATCCTCTTCTTGTCTGAGTCACGCTACCTTTGTCTAAAATTATATGTTATAATGCTTTTAAATAGGTGACCTTTTTCTTTTTGTTGTTGCCGTGCTGTAGAAATATTTTTGTAGTAATTAACTAACATTTGGCATCTTTGTTTGAATGTCTTATCTATGTAGGCTGCTCATTCAGAGAAATCCACTTTTGTATCCTCTTTGGTGCCCATGCTGTCAGAACATGGTCTTCAGCCTTCAGTGGTTGATGCTCAGACAATTGTCAGTAATCTTAAGGTTAGTGTATTTGGACTTTCTGCAAATAACACGGCAGGTAGCTTAGTAGTGAATCATCGTTCCACATTGCTATGTTTGTAGATAATATAAACTTACTTTCCATTTGGTGCATCCTTTTTGTTTACTGTCCTTATACATGGAGATATTTTCAACAATGTAAATCCACAGTTTCACAATATTTTTATTTTCTCACCTTTTGTATTCCATATCACTTTACTATTGTAGGTTTTATTCAGGCACATGCAGGAGAGATTGATCATTGCCGAGGTATCCTTTTTATGTATAGATGTGCTTTTCTCTTTATACTAAATTTTATCTTATCTTGGTTTTCTTATGAGATTTCACTATGGTGGTGAACTTTGTTTAATGGCTTTTTCTTCTAAAAAAACAAAATGTTGTTGATCAACAGATATGTACAAGAGTAGCTTTCTAATTCATTTATCCAAATATAATCAATAACTATATACACATTGATGTAGGTAAAATTACCCACTAACACCGAGCACTGTTGGATGTGCAACTCCTGTATGGTGCAGGGCTCAGTCAATATGAATATAGTGTGATCTGATGGAATAGAGCTTGGCCAGTTTGGCCTTGACATGTTCAAGAAGAGGAAAATGCAGCAGCATGGAAGAACATGATTATTTGATGGTTGGGTGATTTGTGACAAAACATCATGGAAAAGGCTCATATCCTTAGGCCAATAAAAGGAGAAGCCAAGGAGGGTTTTAGCCAATTGGAGGATTGGGGATTGCTTATCATGCAACTAAGTTTTCTCCAACTTAGACGTGCACCTAGCCCTTCATCTTTTCCTCCAACTTTTTCCCTGCTTTGACACATTAATCTTCAGAATCTTCTGTGCACCACAACAATTGATCGCCTTAGCCTAACCCATTAGTCATATCCAAGCACCTAGCTCAACTTATACTTTGGTTGAAACACTCAGAGTTAGCATGAACTAAACCCATCACATTCTCACCTCATCTTCTTCTATTGAACTGAACCCAGTTCAGATCCTGAACTCAACCTCTCATCTCAACTTGAACTCCCATAACCTCATTCCGAATTGAGGTCAAAGCTTGATTTTCATAGCTAGCAGACTTCACTAAAAATATGTTGTAATTTTAGTAGTTTACCACAACAGATTTGACTCTATGCTTGAGGGAAGCCCTTGGCATTGGGCATGGAGATGAGAAGGTCGAAGAAGAGTGCACTATAAAGTTCACTAAACTCACAAGTGAGGTGGATGTTGAAGGAGGCGACCCAATAAGGAGAAGAGTAGCATGTGGTGTGTTTCTTGCTGATGAGGAAATTGTTTAACTCTGGCATACTTCTAGGCCGCAGGGGATCTAATACTGGTTAACGGAGGCTAGGGAGGCAATGAAGGTCCACGATCCCACGGACCGTTTCAATTGGTCAATCTATTAAAATTCTCTCTTGAAGATCCTTCGGAGAGAGAGGACAGATTCATAGATGAAGAAAGTGTGACAATCTACACTTTCTTATGCAAGAATAGTAATAAATAATGGTAGCTCGATGTAATTATACCAACACTTGTAGCTCGATGTAATTATGGTTCTTGCTGTAGAAGCTTGCTCGAGCATCAATCTGCATAGCGGGGCCGCAGTGCGGGGCCGCAGTTGCAAGGAGACGACATAACAAAATGATCGCTAGAAAGAATTGTTGTACTTGAGCTGTGATCGAAGACTTCTTTTATAAGGCATTGGGGGCGGCTCTAATGATCTAGGGCGCCTCCATGCATGCTGATATGATTCGAAAGCGTCGGCTTTAATCCTCTCCGGGGCACCTCCAATGATCTGGGGCGCCTTCACTGTTGTGAAGGTCTATCCTCACAATTTATCCCGTCTAAGTTCCTTTTAAGGGTGGCTCAGTCACCTGAGGTGTCTCCAACCAACTGACAACTTGGAATACTGTTCACTTGAATCGTCTCTAGAGGAGCCTGGAATACTGTTAACTAGAGGCGTCTCCAACCAATTGAGGCGTCTTGAGTACTGTTCATTGTAGTTTGTTTTTTATACTTTAAACTTCTGCAAAATATGGAACTCCGCCCATGATGAACTAGTCATGGCCGGTCCCAATCCCAAACAAAGGAGGAGGGTTGCGTTAGGTTGCCCGCAGCGTTAAAACTATGGCAAATGTTCAATAAATGAATCCATTAAACTATTATGCTAATGTTAGGTTGTTTCTCGGAAGGAATGCGTTTCAGGGTCCGATTGTAACGTCTCGGCAAGGACCACTACATCTTCATAAGAACTTGGTTGTAGTGTTAAATAGGCAAGAATTCTCACACCATAAGTTGTATAAAAATAAATATGATAGGAAAACTAATAGTCTAAGATTTGGAACATAGAACATAAAAACCTTCATTGGTAAATCAATAGAGGTAGTAGATACGATGATTAGAAGAATAATTAGTATTTTGTGTGTACAAGAGATTAAATTGGTAGGTAAGAAAGCAAAGATGATAGAGAACTCGAGTTTTAAGTTATGGTACACAGGAAAGAGTAAAACAAGAAATAGAGTGGGTATTGCTATATATACATCTGTTCCTGTCTGGAAGCTGAGAAAACGAATCTGCCGGTATGACGTGTCTGGAAGGTTGACCGCATCCCCATGACCTGGATGATGTGCTGTCCTCTGCGTTGATCGGATCGTCAGAAGTCCTCCTCCGGTCAACTGTACCTGTATCCAGCGACCAGGTTCCCCCGGTCTCTGGTACCTCGGTGCTCGAGGCGAATCCCACAAATATATAAGTATCCAGATAATAATAGAATA
>JBBMJZ010413103.1:4297761-4310448 GCA_037833815.1 Zingiber zerumbet | reverse complement strand
TTAATTTACAAAACTAATTATTTGTCTTAAATCTAAATTTATCTAATGCAATTGTTGTTACCACTCTATCGATACTCTATCCATGAAATCATCCTTTGATCTAATGTTCCATCTGAAGGGAAAAAGTATGCTAATTACCGTGGGATTAAATATTGTTCGTAAAATACCTTTCTTTAGTCTTCAAGTCATGTTTGTTTCAATTGTTTAGCAAGTTATATGTATTTTATCATTTCCACAAAACTATATCACGAGTAACTTACCGTTATGGAATTATTCCATCAGATGGAACATTACTGATGTACGTAAATTATATACACTTTTATATATACTTTAACGCGCATTTACTTGTATTTTATGAGCATAATCTATATTTATTGCACGTTATTTTATTACAATATCATATTTCCATTCCTTTTGTTCAGAAATCTGCTCTTTACTTGTTTTAATCGATAGGACATGTTTTGGGAGCATAAATGGAGTAAACAGGCTTAAACGTGAAGTCAAAGGAAGGAGCATGCTCACACGAAACATACATGAAGGAAAAATGAAGCTTAAATGGAGTCTAGAGCCTCCAAAAGGTCCGGATCATGCTTATGAGACACGACTATGTGAAGATCAAGTTTTTCTCACGCTTTGGCCATGTGGATTCAAACAGCCGTGTGAATGATTAATATCATTAACATTAGTTTCCCTAAACTACAAGAATTAGAAGAACTCTTGGTGCAAGAGGGGATCTTGTTTCTCCGATCCCTACATCAAGTTGACATGTCCAGTCCAAATTCAGAGCCTCAGTTGAATGATGATTTGAAGAGGATGGAATGTAAAGCTGAAGGCGACTGTGATCATGATTCTGCAGCTGTACAGGACTCCTTTACTGTTTTGCATGGTGATGATTTATTTGATGATACTCCGAACACTGATAGGACCATTGATGCATCTTCAACCAGTCTTGCTATTGTTCCTTTTGCAATTTCTGATAATACATGTTTGATGGATGATGGGATCATTGAAGAGGTAGATGTTGACATTAGTATGCAACCCTCAAAGTGGGAGGTGATGGAAAGTCAAAGTCCCTGAGGCTAGACACTCCCACCTTTGCCTATACTTCAATTTCATCATAATAAGGCCTCAACATCAATTGTGATCCCCGCGCTCTTGGCCTAGGTACTTCAAGTGGACCGTCTTCAACCTTCAAGAAGAATCTTTAAGGAGAAAAAGGAGAGATCAATTCCTCAAGATGTGACTCCCACGATGAATGCTCCCTCTGCATTTTGGGTCATAAGCCGGAAAGTTCAGAGGTATCTTACTCCGGCAAGATCACGATTTAAGTAAACCAAACAAGGTGGTCGAGCTAATAACCTAAAACAAGCGCTTCTTATGAGGCAGCTCAACTTCTTCCTTGTCTTCATTGATGTTTTTAGTTCTTTCTAGTTTCTTTGTCTTTATTCATAATAACTCATATCCTCTACTTAGGTTTTCTTGTCTATCTTTTTTTTTAGGTTTCAAAGTTGTAGAGAAATATGAATATCAGATAGAGGAGTATTTTAAAGCACATGAATGTTTCAACCATTTGGAGCTCATCACTTGGTAACTTCTCTAACTTCAAAAACCTCCTCCATATTATATTCTAGTTTTCATTAGGATAATGAAAATTTTAAATTTGGGAGAGGTGTTGGGTTGTAGTTTAGTTTTTATACATTTCTTCTTGCATAATAAATTTTTTTCTAGTTGCATCATTCATCACATCATGATTGTTTGTTCCTTAATGCAAAATACTACTACTAGCACGCTTATTCTAGATTTCATGCGGTTTATTGGTTACTTATGGTGCTAGTATGTTTAGTGATTTATCTTTTCCTACTTATGTGAGCATGAAGTGAGCAATGGTTTTACTGTAGAAGTTTGAGTGTTGGCCTTGTTTTAGGATTTCTTTACACCTTACCTAATTTTGATGGAAGATAACTCAGCTGAAAAAAGTCATGAATCATAGAACTGCACTAGCACTTGTGTTTCTAAGATGACCTTGTAATTATATTTTGGATACTGGATGATCTCGGATCATGGCAACTCACTTGGAAAAATCAAAATACTTGCATTTGCATTTGTATATTTCCATAAGTGTTAGTGTTACAATTTTAAAGCACAAAAAAAATTATATGAATAAGGGATAAAAAAATAGTTGTCGTGAGTGGAAACTAATAATTTATTCTTTTGAGACCGAGTTAGATTACTAGGGAAATAAATGTTATGTTTCTCTTGATTCTAAGTAATCCTTTGAGACCTTGTGTGGTTTTAGAGATACAAACCAAGTAGGTGGCAAGTGTCTATTACTAGAAGCATAAGGATCACATCGACTTGACTAAGCTTAGGGATTGAAACTTGAAATTTAGACCACTATGAGCACGGAGAACTATTACTTAGATCGTACTCAAACAACTTTTGTATCTTGCTCACCAATGAAATCATTTAATAGGATTAGATTGACTTGCTAGAGATTATGATGCACTATTTAACCACATAAGTTTAGATGTAGTTTTTGCTTGAAGACAAGCAAAGGTTTAAGTCGGGGGTGTAATGTGTGTAGATTATATATATTTTTATGTATACTTTAACACACATCTACTTATCTTTCATGAGTATAATCTATGTTTATTGCACTCTATTTCATTATAATATCACATTTTCACTCCTTTTGTTAGGAGATCTGCTCTTTACTTGTTTTGATTGATAGAACGTGTTTTCAGAGTGAAAATGAAGTAAAAAAGCTTAAAACGTAAAGTCAAAGGAAAGAGTATGCTCACATGAAATATACATGAAAGAATTGGAGATTTAGTCAAGAAATACACTCTAGCAATGTTCCTTGACATGTGTATGATCATACAGAAGAAATTTGATGGAAAATAAAGCTTAAACAGAGTCTAAAGCCTCCAAAAGGTGCGGGTCGTGCCTATGAGGCACGACCATATGAAGATCAAGTTTTTCCCATGCTTTTGCTGTGCGGATTCACATGGTTGTGTCACTGCTGTGTGGAATTTGCTGCACTGCATACTGAAAGTAAAACAACTATAACTTTTTGTTCAATTAGAGTTACGAGTTGTTCTTTATACTCAAATGTATATAACTTTGAGATCTACAACTTTGCTGAAGACTTCAATTAGAGAAAAAGACATATAGATGATATAAAAGGTGTTTCCATGAGACACATCCATGCAGGGCCATGCCAGGGCTACGACATGGCCGTGTGAATCCACACGGCCGTGTGGATTTCCAGAGTAGGAGCCGACCTTGGCTATGTGGTCTTGGCTGTGTGGACCACACGACCATATGGATTTCCAGAGCCAGAGCTGACCTTGGACCACACGACCATATGGATTTTCCAGATTCGGAGCCGACCTTGGTCGTGTGGATGCCACACGGCCGTGGCAGGGGTCGTGCAAGGCCCGTGCCCAGCCCTATTTAAGGGGTTTGTCTCCCCTTTTCACTCATCTTTGGCTTGGGGCTCACCCCCATTCCTTGGGGAAGAGTTCTCCCACTTGGGGGAACCCTATAATCTTCATCTTCACCGATCCGTCCACCTCCAGAGCGAGAATTGTATCCAAAAAGACCGGCTCTATATGGATAAACATTCTCTTATTTTCTCTTTATGTTTTGAGTTGTATATTGTTTTACTTCTTGTCTCTTGGTTGTATTTCCTTCGTAATAGAGTAGATCTCTAGATATAGGATGTATGATGTATTTGTGATGCGATGTTGATGTATAAACTATATATTTGAACATTTTCTTATGCTATGATATGATTTATGACTTGTTCTTGTGTTGTGTCTTGTATATGTGACGAAATGTGTGAGGCCAGGTTAATACATTCAGATGCAGAATTTTAATCACCATGTAGAGGAAGGGCCTTGGATTGTAAGACTATGGGACCTTGTGACAGGAGGTATTACTTACTTTTTATGGCATTTCCTTGAAACATAGATCGATTCTCTACTAGGGAGGTTAATTAGAGTTTTAAGAATTTTTCCCAAATTAATGTTAGGAAGTAACTTATGTAATCTAGCGATTGTATGACCGGGCTTGTGACAGACGATACCACTTTAACCAGATTTTTTAGGTTACCTTTTCTACTTAATTGTATTAATCTATCGTTAAAAAGTAAATTTAATAACTCTAACAATTGTATGACTGAGGCCCTATGACAGAGGATATCCATTTAATCGAAATTTCTAGAGTTGCTTCTTTAAATTGGGTAAACTCTTCGGTGCGACTTTTGCAGGGTTGTGTTAGACTTTAGTTAGAATTCCTAAAAGAATGTAAACATAGAATTAGGAAGATGAACAATGCATAAGAACATTAACTAGCATCATAACAAAATCGAAATCATAGAATCTATCATCCTTCATTCACTTACGATCCTCTCTCTATTCTCTCTTTCTTTCTCTCTCTAGTCCCAATCTCTCTAGCGTTTAAGAACCACATTCAAATTGTCTAGATAATTCACCCTACGAAGTTAACTAGTGTTTAATCAACGGTCCTTATGGGATCGATATTTTTATTACTTGACAACACTCATATACTTGCGGGCTCACATCAATAACAAACGCCTCGGAGATGATCTTAAAGTCTCCGCTGCCGTCCTTGGCTACCGTCATGTTAGAGGTCAACTGCTTGGCAGCGCGGCCAAAGAGAAGCCGTCAGACGTCGCCGTAATGAAGCTAATTGGGAAAACCATCCTCCCTGATCAGTTGTTGGTCCTTGGCGATGAGACGCTGCCGCCACTCCCACCGTCGATTTTAATAAACAAAAGGAACGAGGACAAGTTGCCGACGATGGCCAATGTGTTGCAGGTGAGCTGCTTGGCGGTGGTCATTGCAGCTTGCATCTTGTCCTTTTACTGCCCTGTCGAGGAAGTCGTCGAAGCAGGTCTCTTGGTAAGTGGCCAAGCTGAGCTAGTTCTTGAGCTCGTGCACCTGCTCCAGGAGCTAGTTCAGGTGGTATGCATCGATGGTATTCATCGTGCTTTTGAGCTCCGCCACCTCATACTTAGGCAGCTTTTGGCAGACCTCCACGACGCACTTTACCGCCGCTGTCTCGATCGTGTAAGAGTGCTCGAATGCTTTGCCAACCTCGTCGACAATGATAGCTACGACGGCGTGGACGAGGTCTTTAGGGGTAGACGTAGAGTTCACTGCGTCTTTCAAGTTGAATTCACAGACAGTGCGATTATCGGTCGGCGACAAGAGGACTTGAACAACGTTAGAAACTTGAAACCCCTTGGTGGAGTTAGAGGAGTACGAGGAAGAGGAGGATTTATGGGAGGAGGTAGAAGAAGTAGAATTGGCAGTGGTGGTGGCGGTGGAGGACTTGGAGTTATAGACAATGGAAGGCGCCGCTCAAACGGTGACAACGAGGATCACAGAAACGGATCCGGTGGCAATCATCATTCGCTTGCAGAGCAGTGGCGCTTGGATATGTCGTTGAAGTCTTGGAAGGCGAGCATTGTGGCCCCAGGGGCAGTGGCGGTGTAGGATTAAGAAATAAACTCATATATAATGTTGCATTTCAATGTTGTTTAACAAAAATAATTCACAATCTTTCTTTTATTGTTGTTTAATGTTTCATTAATGAACCCATCAAAACTAGTTTAACTAATAAATATATCAAGAGTTGCATATTCTGATTTATTGCAATTATGACTCTATGTAACCAAAATTTTTCTTCCACGTAAGTTTTCTCTCTACTATTCCAGATTGTTGGCATTATCGATCAACCAAGTTTAAGAGAAAGATAGGTTGGAGTTGATGGGAGAAGAACAACAATGAATGGAGAGGCAGCTTCAGCTCGTGCATGCAGCAAACTATCCCTAGCTTACTTGTGTAAATCTCTTTACATAATGATATTTGAGAAATAACCATTTTACAGTCAACTAAGATATAGAACTGCTTGTAAAGCTTTAGTACTATAAAGGATCAAACTGTGTCACTATATTGTTTCTTCTTACAGGTACATAACAAGTCCTCATCTCTTTAGTGGGGATGCAGAAAAAGCATTTTGGCTTGTAAGAGATAAGGTCAAATAGTCGCCCTCTTGTACACTCAATGAGATAAAATATATGTGACAAATACTTTTATGTATCTTATTCCAGGTAAAAGTTCCCCTATATAGGTGTGATTGTTATGCTTATGCTCTACTGGCTTGGGATTTTGTCAATCTTGTTATAGAGTCCGGGCTTAAGGTGAGACTTCTGTTCTCAACAATTCTCTTTGGTATTCAATCATATAGAGTAGTCACTTCATTTGAAAATTTTCATTCACAACCCTGTACTTACAAGCCTGACATTTTTTTCTTTCGAGAGTCTAATTATCATATACCATTTCAATCAATCAAACAAGTTATTTTATGATTGGGGTTAATGAAATTTGATTTTACAAGTTTATGCAGACATGAGTGCATCACACCATCCCCAGTCAATGTGTGAACAAGTCATTGTTATATCTCGGGTTATAATTTTTTTGTACGTGTATTCTTATGGGTTTGATCAAAGTGGACAGCTAATCCGCAAACCATAAGTTAACACTGAAAAATTTCCATGTAAGTTGATAAAATTAAAGGTTTTTGATCTAGAAAAGAACCAAGTGCTTTTGTTAAACATACTTGAAGCAATATGAACGGTGATGCATACTCCAATATTTCTCTTGTAAAAGAATGTTGAATAATATTGTAATACAAACTACTATTATGAACAATACATCTCCAGTGAATTCTGCTCATTTATTTTCTCAATGCTCAGCCCTATGGCATCCTCTCATTGGTACCTATAATATAAGGCGCTGGAGGATCAATAACTGATGGGAAAGGGCATGGGATGCAACTCACAATTCACATCCAACAAGTATGGCTTTTTTATTTTTCGCGGTTTAATTTAGTCGCATGGCATAAAATGCATATTTTGTTCTGTGTGGAAGTTAATTCCTTTGATCTGATGCAATTGTTGTTACCATTCCATCGATATTCTATCCATGCAACTTGAAGTGCTTTACTGAATCCACTACTAGTCTTTTGGAAACTCAATTATCCACTTGTTAGTCTGAACTTCTCAATTATCCAAGTGGATAATTGAGTTTCCAAAAGACAAGTAGAGGGATTCAGTAAAGCACTTCAAGTTGCATGGACAGAGTATCGATGGAACGGTAACAACAATTGCATCATATCAAAGGAATTAACTTCCACATAGAACAAAATATGCTACTTTATACCATGGGACTAAATTAAACCGTGGAAAATAAAGAAGTCATATTTGTTGGATGTGAATTGGGAGTTGCATCCCATTTAACCTCATGCTCTTTTCAATGAGTTATTGATCCTCGAACGCCATCTACTATAGGTACCAATGAGAGGATGTCATAGGGCTGATCATTGAGAAAATAAATGAGCATAAATCACTAGAGATGTATTGTTCATAATAGTAGTTTGTATTGCCCCCGAGGTATGGTTAAGTTGGCTAGTGCAGAGTAGAGTTGCTACCATAGGGCAAGGGTTCGAACCTCACCAAAGTCGAGTAAAAAAAGCCCTCCTCCGCACTGGCCAACTATAGTTTCCCGATTTACCTCCTCACAGATGATCGTGGGGTCGATCGTGTGGGGCCACTAGGTGGCGAATTCCACCTTTTGCTATCATAATAGTAGTTTATATTACAATATTATTCAACATTATTTTACAAGATAAATATTGGAGTATGCGTCGCATTCATATTGCTTAAAGAATGTTTAACAAAAGCACTTGGTTATTTGCAAGATCAGAAACCTTCAATTTTATCAACTTACATGGGAAATTTTCAGTGTCCAAAAGAAAGGACAAGGCAAAACTTACGGTTTGTGGATTAGCAATCCCACTTTGATCAAACCCATAAGAATACAAGTACAAAAAAATTATGACCCGAGATAACAGTGACTTGTTCACACATTGACAAGGGGTGGTGTGTTGCACTCATGTCTGGACAAACTTGTAAAATCAAATTCCATTAACCCCAACCATAAAATAATTTGTTTGATTGATTAAAATTGTATATGACAATTATACTCTTGAAAAAAAATGTCAGGCTTATAAGTACAGGGTTGTGAATAAAAATTTTCAAATGAAATGACTACCCTATATGATTGAATACCAAAGAGAATTGTTGAGAAGAAGTCTCATCTTAAGTCCGGACTCTATAACAAGATCGACAAAATCCCAAGCCAGTAGAGCATAAACATAACAATCATACCCATATAGGGAAACTTTTACCTAGAATAAGATACAAGAACTAGCCAACGCGGCCGCTACTTACCAAGAGACCTGCATCGACGGCGTCCCCTACGGGGAGCAAAAGGACAAGATGTAGGCTGTCATGACCTCCGTCAAGCAGCTCACCTGCAACGCTTTGGCAATCGTCGGCAGCTTGTCCTCATTCCTTTCGTTGATCAAAATCGACAGCAAGAGCGGCGGTTGCGTCTCCTCGCCAAGGACTAACGACTGATCGAGGAGAATGGTTTTCCCAATTGGCTTTGCAATGGCGATGTTCCATCTGATGGAATATAATTCCATGTGTTACTCCTGATATAGTTTTGTAGAAATGATAAAATACATATAATTTGCTAAACAATTGAAACAAACATGACTTGAAGATGAAAGAAGGTATTTCACCAACAATATTTAATCCCACAGTAATTAGGATACTTTTTTCCTTCTACAGTTGTGTCCATGAGAAAGAAGTTTACAAATGACTATGAACTACTGATGTATCAAGTGTAAATCATATGCAAAGATGAACAATTTTTTTGTCATAATACATCAGTACGGCAATATCATGTCAAATGGAACCACTAATGTTCCTAGTACCCAAAAGTAATTCCTAGAGACAAAGCAAAGTCACTTTGAGGACATATCTGTGTCCAAGTAAACTTTCTTTTTAAACTTGTGGATTTATATATGTTACTAAAACAAAAAACAAAAATCAGTTTCACCATTTACTTACGCTTACACTGAAAACAGATGTATCTGGAAGTAAAGAAATAGAACCATACAAAAATCTCCTATGGACTGCACATCCCTTGATTTCAGTTGGCATCAGCAAGTGAATAAACCAAAAAAAATGTTAACTGAGCTGAAGAAGGTTTAACTTCGATAATTACAGGAGACGATCATGCTAATCTCATAACTATATGATGCAATCTTGGACGTACAAAACGTGGGTTTAGACTGCAAATAGAAACAACATAACAATGACTACCTATAGAACTGACAAACTAAATATAAATCATAGATAGAACATAAGGAATTTAACAGTGAAAGTAGGAATGTAACAAAAAGTGAATGACAAAAGGGACGTTGAGGAATAACTGCATAATTTATTTAATGTTCCAGCAATATTAGAAGGAGACATCAGTTCAGTAATATTCAGAATTAGCCAATTAGGTTGAGCATTCTCATTTGCACGATGGGTATAAATCCTACTTCTAGAGGGATCAATTTATATGAAGTAAATTGACTCAGAGCTGAGGTAGCCCAGACAGCTAGTCTGGATTTAACATTTGCAGTAATTCTCTTGTAAATGCCAACTCATTCCCAATATGATACCATCAATAATTACCCCCAGTGGCAAAGTCTACCTCCAATGAATTTCAAATTAAGGATTACCTTCTGTTGTAGGTAACTCCGCCTTCCTCTTGCAAGCTATGGCGGGATTGAGGGACTAAGACCTCTGATCAGTCATGTATTGTTGTCACATTATGCCTATGCATTCTTATCAATGACATGTATACAGTCTACGTTCAAGCAAATTTATTGGCAAAATTCCACAACTGGCCAATGTCAAAGTAAATGGTTCAGCCCATTTCACTTTACAAGATTAAAAAGGGCAGCTCTTGTGCACGGCTTTTTTACAAGTGTGGCATTTGGATAATGACACACGTATTGACATGAAAACATTCCGCTCTGCTAGCAGTCTTTCAACACAAAGCACCTTAAACTATAATTTCTCCAAATCAATCTTCCTGTATGTAATGTCACCGAAAACTGAGCCCAAGTGAAGGATATGTGGGAGCGTGCACATGGAGAATGTGTGTTAAACCAAGAAAAACTCGCATGAGCTCTCATAAAAAATCAATACAGCATGACAACATATCAAAACTCACACAGACCCGAAACCATTTGAGGCAACATTAAGGATAATAATCTTAGAAAAGAAGTAAACTATCTCTCTCTCTCTCACACACACACACACACACACAAAAAATAATAAAGAACTCAGGAAAAGGAAATTTTATCATGCACATATTGTTCTAATATGGGTTTCTTTTAAAGACAACCCCAAACAAAATTGAAAATAAACTAGAAAAATATTCAAAAATAATAATAATTGTAAGCATAAAAGGACCGAATCAAACTAGGAAATTACAAAATTAGAAATGAGGAAAATAAACTGAACTAAATTAAACTTCTACCATAACTTAAACTACTATTCTAACTAAGACAATTACTAACTTGGAGATTACTTTACAGATTTATTCTCCTAAAGAGGAGGACCTAAAAAATAAATTCTTATAGATCTAAAACTTCTGAAACTTAAAATTCCACACTTACATACTCTTTCTCATTAAGGAAACTCTACTCCATAAGAGTTGACACAATTTCTGGTCGTTTTCAATCACAAACAACAATTGCAGCACCAGCTTTGTTCAACATAGTTTCTATTACACAAAGAGGGGGCAACACCTCAGAACCTCTAATCCGTAAGAAGAGTAAGAGAGAAAGAGAAATCGCACAGAGCAATAAGACAAATACGCATAAAAGGAGCAAACACGAGAAAGGAGAAGAGTTACCGTAGTTTGGCAACGTACTACTCCACAAAAATGGCCAGAGTTTTATTAAAATGTTCTCTACTCAAAAGAATTGCATTCAATGATTCTCATAATCCAATAGGTTTACAATAATCTCTATAAATATTACCTAAATTCCAAACTCGATAAAATCATAACAAATTTCTATTATAAAAAATTGCAACATAATTCTGTTATGAAAAATTGTAACAGAATCCTTTTATAAAAAACTGTAATAGAATCCTGTTAAAAAAAAAAAATCTTAATAAATTTTTCTTCTATGGCATCCCTCGTATTAGCCTTCATCCAAATATAAGTTACCCGTCAATAATCTCCACCTTGGCGAATATTCACCCATTCGAAGAACACAAATATTTAAACAAAACTCCACCTAGATCCTCGGTCTGGGCTTCCTTCATCTAGCATCTTGATATATGGATTAAGTTCAAGCAATGTTTAAACTTCTCTGTGGTGCTTTGTCAACATGTCTATAACATTATCTGCAGTGTGAACCTTCTCAAGTTAAATTTCCCCGGAAGCAATCAACTCTTTGATCTTGTAAAACCTCACATCAATGTGCTTGATTTTCGCATGATACACCTGATTTTTCGACAAATAGATAGCATTCTGACTATCACATAACAAATTTACTTCACCTTACTGAACGCCCAGTTTGATGACCAACTCTGTAAGCCATAAAACTTCCATCGCTGCTTCAGCAGCTGCCATGTACTTTGACTCGTAGTAGTCAATGCAACAATTGATAGTATCATAGATTTCCAATAGATAGGCCCTCCTACCACAGTGAACACGTATCTTATAGTAGACATCTTGTCATCTAAATCTCCTGCATAGTCTGCATTACGTACCCAACAACTCAAGAATCTTCTAAATATGCTGTCATAATCAATTGTATTTCTCAAGTATCTGAAAATCCACTTCACTGCATCCCAATGTGGTTGACCAGGATTTGAGAAAAACTTGCTCACCATACTAACTGCTTGCGTCAAATATGGTCTCGTGTTAACCATGACATACATCAGACAACCAATTGCACTGTATAAGGAACCTTTGACATCTCTTGGTTCTCGTCATCCATATTTGGACACTGTGTACTGGATAACTTGAAGTGATGCGTCAGAGGTGTGCTCACCAACTTTACATTCTTCATATTGAACTTATCCAACACCTTCTTCATATTGCTATGTTGAGACAACCATAATCTCCCTGTAGCTTTATCCTTGTGAATCTCCATCTTAAGAATCTTCTTGGTCTCTCCTAAATTTTTTATGTTAAATTCCTTAGTAGCTTCTTTAATTTGTTGACCTCTTTCATTTTCTTTACAACAATGAGCATGCCATCTACGTATAGTAGTAAGAAAATCAGTGATTCATCTTTAAGACTCTTCACATATATACAGTAATCATACTCATATCTTCTATATCTGTTTTGAATCATGTATGAATAAAAACATTTGTACCATTGCCTAGGAGATTGTTTTAATCCATAGGGTGATTTCTTCAACTTACAATCCAACCGCTCTTGCCCGAGCTGACTAAATCCCTCAGGTTGTGATATAAAAATCTGCTCCTCCAAATTTCCATGAAAAAATGTTGTCTTCACATCCATTTGCTTTAGCTGCAAATTGTGATGTGCCACCAAAGCCAACACCTCTTTAATTGACGTATGTCTTACCACTGGAGAGAAAATTTCTTCATAGTCAATCCCCTTTCTCTGTGAATACCCCTTTGCTACCAACCGAGCCTTGAACTTCACTTCTTCTCCCTCTGACATTGCTTCTTTCTTCTTGAATATCCACTTGCACCCTATAGCT
>JBBMJZ010413103.1:4274207-4286935 GCA_037833815.1 Zingiber zerumbet | reverse complement strand
CTAATTTCTGTATTCATCTACTTGTAAAGATTTACGTGATATAGTTGTTGCCCACGGAAAGCGATCAAGGATCGCGGGCCTTCGAGTAGGAGCCGAGCTAGACTCTGAACGAAGTAAATTGATTGTGTCTTCTGTTTGTGCTTTTAATTTCCGCTGCATTTAAACGTACGATTTACGATTCCGAAAAACGAAATAGCCACGAGCGCTATTCACCCCCCCCCCTCTAGCGCATCTCGATCCAACACCTCTCTCCCTCTGATGAGCAGTTGTTGACGCTTTTGAATTTGGTGGTGGCAACATAACACGAGTGTTAGCTTGTTGTTACTATTGAAGCAATTTTTGTGCTCAGGCGTTGATGAGCAACTCCAGATCTTCCTGCGTCAAGGTGACGGTATTGAGTTTTCCAGTTTCTTCCATCGCAAAACTACAGATCCAAGAGAAAGTTCCCACAGATGGTGCCAAATTTAATTTTATCTGAAAGCGATGAGATGATGCACTGGCTCTGATAAGTGGTTGCATGACATACAATAAGCTTATTGAGATATGAAGGAAACTCCTCAATGATCCTGGGCACAGTCAGACGAGTCAATAAAGCGTTAGTGATCTAAGTCCGGGGTGGAAATCCCTGGCTAGGCCCTCTGACATTCAAGTAAGTTTTCTCGCTCGAAGGTGGAAGAAGAATAGTAATGGAAGAATGCAAGAAAGTAGGGCTTCAGATGTAAATGTTTGTGTTTGCATACCTTACCAGTGGAGAGGATTCCCCTTTTTATACCACCTTACATAACCTCCGCGATCGTGAGGTGGTTCCCGGTTTGTTAGAGTTTGGTAGAAGATAAGAGAAGTACAACTTAGATGTCATGCAATAATTATCCGAGGAATATTTTCTCTACCCCAGATGTATCTCCTTTACCGTTTATAATTTGGACCCTTAATGAAATATTTAAAGGAGTGTATTGTTGTAACTGATTAATTAATGAGGAAGCTTTGAGAGAATATTTTCCTCCAAGCTCACCAGGCTTTCATAAGGTTGATGACTACTTATCTGTTAAATATATTTTGACTGGTCATTAAGCCGATCGTATATTAAGAATACCCTCTATTGAATATATCTCAGCTGGTTATTAAGTCGGTTGTATATTGAGAATATCTTCTGTTGAATATATCTTGGACATTCATTAAGTCGGTCGTATATTGAGAATACCTTCTATTAAATATATCCTAGCCGGTCATTAAGTCTGTCATATATTGAGCATACCTTCTGTTGAATATATTTTAGTCGGTCATTAATCTGGCCGACTTGAGTTGATACATTATCTATTATGAATATATCTAAAGCTTCATATAAATGTGTTATGCATCTGTATTTGAGCAACCTTGAATTTAATTAGGCACATGAAGATTACCAAGCTCCAGAACATTAAACTTGACCATCCACTTATCTATCTGACTCTCTACATGAGATGTTATGATGTTATAAGGATAAGTGTTATTGAGCCCAGCCAGTCTTTGCCTGCTTGAGTGCATACAGAGAACATTATATTTAATCGGCCCTTATCTAACCGCTCGTATCTTAGGAGCATGACCAAGTTAAGCGTCTTTAGACCCAGTCAACCTTTCCCGGTCGGGCATATATAGAGAACCCCACATTCGATTGGTCTCCCTTCGGCCCTTCGTATATTAAAGAATTGACAAGGCTGGATGCCTTTTGTCTCAACCAGATTTATGTCCGTCCGGGCACATGCACTAAGTCTCTCGGTAGGTCAACCTTTACGTGCCCTTTGTATTATACATACTTGATATGGCTAAGCATCTCTGGGCCCAACCCGTCTTTTCCGTCTGGGCATATACTATACAGAGTGTCTTGTATTTGGTCGGCCTTCTCCTGGCTGATCATATGTTATAGACTGGATAAGGTTAAGAATCTTTGGACTCGGTCGATCTTTCCCGTCTAAGCATATGCAGAGAGCCTTGTATTCGGTCAGCCTTCGCCCGGTCGATCATATGTTATAGACTGGATACGATTAGGCATCTATGGGCCTGGCTGGTCTTTCCCATCCGGGCATATGCAGAGATCCTTATCTTCAACCAGGTTTGGGTGCCACCCTATCCTCTTGACTTTGGCTTCCACGTCACTTGAAGGGCTTGCTCACCATAACCCGTATCACTTGGATTTTTCTGTTATTGTTCTTCTTCCAACTTCAAGCGAGGAGACTGACTTGAGCGTCAGAGGACCTAGCTACGGATTCCCACCCGGAACTTAGGTCACTAACTCTTTGTTGGCTCATTTGACTGTGCACAGGATCGTTGAGGAGTTTCCTTTAGATCTCGAGAAGCTTATTGTATGTTGAGCTACCACCTATTGGAGCCAGCGCACCATCTCATCGCCTTCGGACAGGATCAGGTACTTATAAGGTATGGTATACAAAATTGTACACCTGGTGACACCTTTGTGTCAAGAGGTGACAAGTTCAGCTTGTAGAAGTGTCCATGGCTTGAACATAAAATAAAGGAGATGGAACAATTCTCATATGCGTCAATAGTAGGAAGTCTCATGTATACACAAGTTTATATTCAACCAGATATAACATTTATAGTGAGGATGTTAAGAAGATATGTTAGTAACCCAGGACCATCACACTGGAAGCAGTAAAGAGAGTGATGTGATATTTGTAAAGAACTAAAGAGCATATTGATAACCATGATTTTGCTATGTTATTTTGAATCATAATGCATGTTTTTAGTTATCCTTTTCATAGATAAAATCCATATTTACATCATAATTCATAATTACATGTGATTTTGGACTTTATTATAAATTAACCTATTTTCATGTTATTTTGATGCTGATATTTGTTATTATTTTGTAGGCATCAAAAGGGTCATGGACCCGATCAGATCAGGTTACACTCGGGCTCAAATCTAGGGTTAAATGAAGCGATCAAGCCTTGGATTGATTAGGACCGTCCATTGAAGATCAAGCAGATCTGGGCCATCCGTTGAAGATCCGGCTCATCCGACCTAAGGGAGAGCAGATCTGGACCGTAGATGAAGATCAGTACACTTGGATCCAGATTTGAGGCATTTTCCACCGTTGATCAAGCTTAGATGATTCTCGGTCGTTGGATCTGAACTGAGGAGGTTTAAAAGGCCGCGTGAGAAACTACAGTACTGAAGCTCGGCGTCGCGACTTTTACCACTGTCCATTTTCTCCGCAGCCGAGTTTCCGTTCTTCAATTCCAGATCCGAGAGCGAGCTTCCAGATATAACATTTATAGTGAGGATGTTAAGAAGATATGTTAGTAACCCATGACCATCACACTGGAAGCAATAAAGAGAGTGATGTGATATTTGTAAAGAACTAAAGAGCATATGCTCACGTATCAGAGATCAGATCATCTTGAGGTGATTGGATATTCAGACTCTAATTTTGTTAGATGCTTGGATAGTAAGAGGTCCACTTTAGGCCATATTTTTATGCTTGTTGGAGGGGCTATATTTTAGAAGAGCATCAAGCAGATGCCAGTAGACACTTCTACTATGGAGACAAAGTTGGTAGCATGTTATGAAGCATCCAATCATGAGATTTGGCTATGGAACTTTATCATAACATTGCAGATCATTGATGGCATTGATAGGTCACTGAGGATCTACCGTAATAATAAAGTCATAGAACTTTATAACAAGAAGAACCATAGTTTGTCGAAGTCCAAGCATATCGACATCAAGTTTCTAGCGGTTAAAGAAACAATTTAGAGTTGTCAGATCATAGTAGAGCACATCAGCACAAATTCCATATTGGCCGATCCACTCACCAAAGGCTTGGTGCCTAAAGTATTTCATGCGTATATTATGGATTTGAGAGTCTTTCTTATGAAAAAAGAACTCATCTAGTGAGAGTCTGTATTTATTTTATTTCTCTATATTTGATAATAAAGATAAATATTTTATTTTAATTATTGTATGTACTTAGAGTTCAAAACATGCATAGGATTTTATTTGTTTGTTGCACACTCTGAAATACAATATCATGATTTACTGTTATTGGTAAGCATTTGGTGTTTGTAAATATGATATAGATTATATTTAGGAATCATAAGGTTTAGATCATGATTTTCTATTACAGTTTAGCATACGATATTTACAAATATGATCAGACCATTTTGGGTCACTTATGACCAATTAGAAATTGACATGTATTAATTACATTTCATGTAATTTCTACTCTACACATCCACATCTTAACCTATGACATTAATAACATTGGTATTATGATTATTATTAGGGTTTGTTATGATTATATACAGTAGTTATGACTTCTTTAGTCTTATACCAATGAAGTTAATAGACCAGGTTGTTTATAGGAGTATCTTGTACCCGTATAGTATAATATCAACTAAAGTTACATTCACGTGTTGTCTATAATCACATATAGCCTAAGTGAGAGATTATTGAATTTAATATCCCTTAAGGTGGCCTCACATGTGATTTAAGAGACTTGCGATACTGAAACCCATTAAGTGATCTAACTTAAAGTCCTTAGGTTTCGAGTTATTGGTTGTGGGTTTAATATGTAGAACCTTTTAGCTCAATCTGTTATTGTCTATGGGCTGATAATGAATTAGATTCCTATATAAAGAGGAGGTCCTCAAGAGCTTAGGGTAATCTTGACAAAACTTTTGGTTCCCCATTAACCTAGAGCTAGTAAGTGTCGTCATCCCCTAAGCCCCTTAGAAGACCTTCCTTTCTGTTGCATCTTCTTCCACAGGGATCAAGCCGACGATGCTAAAAATAAAGACATGGCTCTTCAATCAGGTTCCTTGTCCATTATGCTTTCTTATGTAATACCATATCTACGACATGACTAGATCTTGATTAGGTTTATTGTTTATCTCTTTGGATTTCTTTATTTGTTCTTAGAAATCATGAGATTAAGGAAAATAATTAACTCTATCCGTGATGGTATGGGTGGAATTTGGAGGGAATCTTTGGTGGTCTAGAGCTTGCTCGATTGGCATGGTCCATGGTATAATAGATAGATCGATCATTCCATTAATGTTTTAATCATTTAGTTTGTGTTTTATTTTATTCAAGTTAAAATGCTCATGGAGGAGTTTTTTTTATCTAAGTCAAGACTCTCTTTTTGGTTTACTGGGAAGATTAATGGATAAGAGCCGAAATAATTTTTATGCTTAATTTAAAGGAGGGGGGGAGGTAAAAATCCAAAGAGCCTTAGTATATTTTATAAGTATCTCGGATGAATTTTAATATAATCAACCAAGTTAAGTTAGGTTCTATGATTTGATGACTTGTGTCTAAGTGTGTAGGGACTTAAGAACATAAGAAGTTAAGCGGAAGATGTAACTAGCGAGAAGGATGACACGGGAAGTGACTCGACAGGCTTGGTGTATCCAAGGAACGAGGAGCTATAGAAGAGTATACCGGTAGATGAGAAGAATGCGCGTGGCATTTTTGAGTGACGAGAAGTTGGGAGGAAGACTACTCGAGGAGAAGGCCGAAGTTGGGTTCGAATGAGCTCAACTATGGATGGCTGGAAGATCACCCAAGTGATCTGACAAGTCAACTTAAGTTGACTCTATCCAGGAATATGGTCCAAGTCTAAGCACCCGAACCAGGTCCAGGCACCCAGGATGTCCTAGCCACGTCAGCGACCCTTTGGGAAGAGGATTAGAGCTGGAGTCCACATCAATAGACTCCAAGCATCCGGACTAGGTCCAAGCACCCGGACCAAATCCAGACTCCTGGGAGTTATCACGTTATCGAATGGCTAGTTCGACTAGTAGGCTATAAATAGAGCCATGGTCTTAGAAGTTAAAAACAACACACATGTTGTAATTGATTTTGTTTCTTGTTTTAAGTGTTCACACTTCAAATTCTATAAGAGACTTCTTTGCCTACATTAAAGGAGAATTTTAGTGAGCTTCTACTACCTTAGACTAGCAACCTCCTCGGTTGCAAACTAAGTAAAATATTCTTGTCTCTTACATTTATTTATGCTTATTTTAATTAACTAATATGTGTTTATTTTTGCTAAGAATGATAGTAAAAGAGAGTATTAATTTAAATTTCAAGCAAGTCATCCTCCTCTTGCCGGTCAACAAGAGTCTAACAATTGGTATCAGAGCCAGACTGCTCTAGAAGGACTAATGTCCTACTAAAGTAAGGAGACGATGGTGGGACCAAGCATCTGTTGGTGCAATTTGTACTAACGGTCTAACTCATATTTTGATAAATGACAAGTGAGTTAAGTTAGGTATTATCATTATCTAACCTTGTTACTGAGTGTGCCAGGTTGACTAACTTAATAGGTCAAGAGGACCTGACACCAAGCAGGAAGTCCAGTCGGGATCTACAATTCCTGAGTGGCAAAGTTCGGATGTGTGATTCTGGCAGGAAGACCTGGTGGTCAAATTGACGTCAAGGAGATAACTTGACACATGATAAGTAGATGTAAGTCACTAGTGTAGAGTGACTAAATAAGGACGCGCCCCGGTTGAAGGGACAGTAGGCATCGGTTTAATTAATTAGGTCCATTTCAAAAACCTAAATTGAGACTCTAATTAGATCCTGGTCTGAAGAACATGGTCTAAGTAATAAATTAATCTTATTATTATTATTTTTTACAGGTTAGATATTATCGTGTTAGACTAACCTAACTGGCAGGGCAAAAGGAGCAAAAAGGTTTCAGGTGAACTGTACCCGAAGTACCTTCAAGCGTTGGAAGACGCCTTCATACTGGTCATGGAAGGCACCTTCGATGCTATGAAAAGGCGTCTTCCAATGGATAAAATTTAGAGCTCGTCGTAGATAAGGAGCAGTGATTTTGGGATAGAATTTTGCCTATGGAAGGGGCCGTCAAGGCTATGAAAGATGCCTTCCACCCTCCATAAAAGGGGATCTCGACCAAGCTTTCATAATCAACTTCTATACGAGTTTCTACTCACCCGATTAGTTTTCTATCTGCTCTGGCTTCCTGTTGCTACTCTGCTAAGACTCTACTATGCCTGACTGCCGCCGAGAAGCCGTCCAAACACCGAGCTCGAGATGACCGTCTAAAGAAAGTATTTGGTAACAAAGTGTTAATTCAGTTCTTAATTACTTTAAATGGAAAGTGTAGCTTGTTACACTCTTCTGATTCTTTCTGTACTCGATCCCCTCTTCCGGTGGTTCCTAAAGAGGTTTTTAGTGGATTACCTATCGATAGGTCTACGAGACCTGGGTCTTAGAGTAAGAGTCGTCAAATGCTCCGAACTAAGTAAAACTGAATCATGTTTATTCTTATTTCTGCTACATTTACTTTATTTTTAAAAGTAAAAGAAATTTTTTAAAAAACCACATGATTCACCCCCCTCTCACGTGCATTTCAATCCAATAGCATCTACCTGCCAAGTTTGAGGGGGAGTTTGCATTCTAGAAATGTCGGATGGGGGTATTTTTTAAAACTAATTTTGACATTCTTTTAATAATCAAATATTATTTTGTAGTACCCAAAGACCAACATGGAGAAGAAAAGGAAGAGCATTTGTAAAACAAGGAGAAGAATGACTTCATGGCAAATGGGAGAGCTGAATTCCACTTGCTAAGCATTCTTCCATCCCAAGAAATCAATTGGATCGGCAGCTACGACTCGATGAAAGAACTCTAGGAGAAGTTCCTAGAGCTACATGAAGGAATCTTGGAGGTCAAACTCGCAAGACGAGACTTGCTCCAGAATCAACTAATAAACCTCCGGCTGAAAGAGGGAGAGTCGATCACTCAACTACACACTAAACTGAAGGAGTTGATCGTCGGACTCACAAATCTTGGAAAAATAGTAACGAATAGAGAATTCATAAGGTATACTCTTAATGCTTTCCCGAGGACCCTGGATTGGATATCAATAATCAACTTTTACTACATCTCTAAGGATCTAGAGGTAAGTACATTAGAAAGCTTATTTTCTACATTAGAACTTCATAAATCTAGATGTGCAGGACTAAGAAAGGAGCTGAGTCAGAACATCACTCTAAAAGAACAATACGATAAGTGAGGTACGATCCTTATCTCCCCAAAAATTATATGAATTCATAAAAATATTTTCGAGAGGTTCATACAAATTAAAAATAAAGCTTGAACTATTAAAAAGAGAAAATACTGAATTAAATGTTACCTTTGCAAAAGCATGCTTATTAGAAGATTATGATAGACTGAAAATTAAAAATGATAAATTAAAAGATCAAATAAAAATATTAGAGAAGAATTATGTATATTCAAATGTTCATAAGTTTAAAAATTTTCAAGACCTTAATTGATATTTTAGATTTTACAAGGACCAAATTAGAAAAATGATATAAAAATATATTCTAAAAGTTATCTTGCTAATCTAGTAGGTAAAAATTTATTTTAGATTCATAAATCATGCTTAGTTTGATTAAAATTAATTTTTATACATGCTTAATTTTAATTTGCTTTAATTTTTAACATTGCTTACACAATTAATTAGTTCATATACCTACTTTTCATATTTTCAATTAAAATTTTTATTTGTGATGCACAAATTAATTAACTGGTAGTATAAAAATTTTCAGAATTTTTCGCTAGCAATTAATTTTTTATGAATTTTTTTATCAAAAAGCTAAATTTTAAAATTTAAAATTTTTTTAAGATTAATTTTGAAAAATCTAATTTTTTTAGATAATCATCATTGTATTTTGAATGAGTAGAAAAATTATCCAAAATTTTAGAACTCAAAAACTATTTTTAAATATTTTAATTTTGAAAATAAGTTTATCTGTTAAAAATATTTATTGTCATTCAAATAAACATATTCAATCCATAAAATTTTTATCATGTTTTTAATACTTTTGATTATAATTTTCAAACATTTTAAAGATTTTTTGAGACTTTAAAATAATTTTTAAATTATTGTTGCCAAAATTATGAATTAATTGATAAAATTTATTTCGTTTGGAAATTAGTTTTTGTAAAAAGGTAAATCACTAGAAATTGTGTTTTAAACCCCTAAAAAATCTCAATATTTTTTTAAACTATTTTTCAATTTTTCCTAACGTTGTTTTGATGTGATCAAATGGAGATAAAATTAGGGATTAAATTAAAGGGGTGTATATAATTTAATATTCTTTAACCTGATTACAATTTTTTAATTAGAATAATTGTAAATTAATTTAGTTAAATTATTTTATTATTTGTGGTTTAATCCTAACTTAACTTGGGTTGATGTACATTAAAAAGGGAGAGATTATAAGTATCCTAGGTGAGTTTTGATGTGATCAACCGAATTAAGTTAAGTTTTGTAAGTTGATATTTTGTGTCTAAGTGTGTAGGGACTTAGGAACACCAGAAGTCGAACGAAAGATGCAGCTAGTGAAAAAGATGGCACGGGAAGCGAGTCGACGAGTTCAGTGCATCCGAGGGACGAGAAGCTACGGAAGAGTACAACAGCGGACAAGAAGGATGCGTGGGACGCTTCTGAGGGACGAGAAGCTAGGAGGAAGATTGCTCGAAGAGAATGCAGGAGATGAGTTCAGGTGAGCTTAACTCTGGATGGCTGTAAGATCACCCAAGCAGCTAGACAAGTCAATTTGAGTTGACTCTGTCCAGGCACCTGGATCAGGTCTAGGTAACCGGACTCTAGGCACCTTGACCAGATACAAGCGCCCGGGATGTCCTAGTCACTTTGGCGACCCGTTGCGAAGAGGATTAGAGATGGAGTCATGTCAGCAGATTCTAGGAGCCCGAACGAGGTCCAAGCATCCGGAAGTCGATAAGTCATTGACGAAGAGCTGTTACACAGTGGATTGAGGCGATCACATCCATGCGCCAAGACCGGGTCCAAGCGCCCGAGAGTTGCCATGTCATCAAATGACTAGTTCGACCAATAAGCTATAAATAGAGCTCTGATCTTTGAAGTTAAAAATAACACACGCTATAATTGATTTCATTTCTTGTTTTAAGTGTTCATACTTCAAATCTTGTAAGAGGCTTCTCCGCCTACATCGAATGAGAATTTTAGTGAGCTTCTATTGTCTTGGACTAATAACCTCCCCGGTTGCAAACCAAGTAAAATATTCTTATCTCTTACTTTTATTTATGTTTATTTTGATTAAATAATATGTGTTTGTCTTTGCTAAGAACAATAACAAAAGAAAGTGTTAATTTAAATTTCAGGCAATTCACCCTCCCCCCTCTTGTCAGTAACGAAAATCCAACGTATTTTATTCTGAATATATCTTTACTTTCAGTATTTATAGAAGCTATTATCAAATACGAAGCCAAGGGGGTGATGGCAAAATGGTCTTCCCCCTCAACCAGTGATGGAACTACATGGGGGCTAAAATCCATTGGAACCATCTAATATGGCAGTTCCTAACTGTGAAGGCTACTTTTGTAACCTCCAATCTTCTTCTCTGGCTACCCAACTACTGGAGAAGAAGAGTTTTTTTTTGAAAGCTATGAAAAATTAGTGGCTTTTATTTTTTTAATACCCTTCGGTGGAACAACGTCATTCCAGTAAAAGATATTAAAAAGATAACCTTTTTACAAGGTGGAAGGCTAGCCTTCAAGTGATTTCCCTCCCAAATTTTCTCATTTTCCCTTTCTTCTCTCTCTTCCTCCTCCTTTTTCCTCTTTCCCATTTCAAACCAAACCCTAATCCGTAACTACCCAACCTCTAAAAAAAAATTATCGGTATAGTTCACCCCCCCCCCCCCTTTAAAAAAAAAAATCTGGTTCTGCCCTTGCCCTCAATGTCAAGACACATCTTCTATCCCCTTAATATGAAATTCCTAACTCCATCTCAGTACCTATTGCTACAACTTATAATAACTACACTAGCAACTACAATTGTATGTTACGCTATTATAAGGTAGATCTACTACCTTAGCGGCTCCCCTAGTGTCAGCACCACGGATATAGAGGGAGGTACATGCAGGTACACAGGCTATAGGCGTATGGTGGGGTAAAAACCCTAGGTCGTCAGTTCTTGAAAATCGACCTCTGACCATTACACCAGAGATATCATGCGCCTATTGTCTATATTACGCCCTGGGACATATCTTACACTATTATAACAATAACTAGCTACTAGTTACTACACCTGGTAGTTATTATAATATGTAATATTTAATATTGGTAGTATTATAGCTTGTTTTAAGTATTTTAAAATAATTTCAACCCATTTAAAGTAATTTAATTAAATTTAAGTAATTTTGATAAATTGACAAATATTTTTTATATATAATAATATTTTATGTACAGTAATTATCTTAAAATCAAATAGTCAATTTTTCATGTGAAAAAAATAATTTTGATATAAAACATCAAGTCATGTCTTTTTGAATTTTTACTTAAGGAGGACCTAATTTATAATTTTTTGATGAAAAATTCTTAAAAGACCTAATCAATTGTCCCAGATTGATATTACCTCCTTTTTCCTCTTTCTCATTTCAAACCAAACCCTAATTCGTAACCACCCAACCTTCAAAAAATAATAATAATAAAACAAATTATCAGTGTCGTTTAGCCCCCTCCTCCTCCTCTCTCTCAACTCTAAAACATGGGTTCTGCCCTTACCCTCAATGTTAACATATATCTTTCATCCCCTTGATATGAAATTTTTGACACGATTGTAGTGGCTACTACAACTTATGGTAACTGTACTAGCAACTACAAAATTATATCTTACCTACAATATTATTATAGCAATTACTACTAAAAAAATATAGAACCGTCACATCAGCATCCCCCTAGAGGGGGTCTCACAGATATGGAGGGAGGTAAAGCAATGACACCCCAAGGATTGACCCCTGGACCTCTTGATCACATAACCATATACTTTCCATCTGTGCTATGCCCTAAGAACTCTATTATAATAATTACTACTAGTTATTACACCTAGCAGTTATTATAATATGTAATAATTAATATAATATTGTTGTAGTATGACTTGTTCTAAGTATTTTAAAATAATTTCAACCTATTTAAAGTAATTTAATTAAATTTAAGTACTTTTTATAAGTTGATAAATATTATTTTAATATAATAATATTTTATGTATACTAATTGTATTAAAATCAAATAGTCAATTCTCATGTGAAAAAATAATTTTGATATAAAACATCAAGCCATGTCTTTTTGGTTTTTTTTTTAATGCGAACCTAATCTATCATTCTTCGATGAAAAATTCTTATAAGACCTGATCAATCGACCCAGATTGATATTACCTGCTCATCATTTTTTTAATTAAATGAGCGGCATTTTTTTTTTTTACCAAAAAAAACCTAGCGGCCACAAGAAAGGAAGGTGCTCCCATAAGGCCGCCCTTGGCCATGAGGTCATTATTGATCACAAGCAAGGCCACCTATGAGTTATCTCGCTATGGCGAAACACTTGAACGAGTCTAGGGATGTAAATGAACTAAGCCGCTCGTGAGCTATTCGAAACTCGATTCGATAAAAACTCGTTTGAGCTCGTTTAATAAGGTTCGTTAAGATAAACAAACCAAGCTCAAGCTTCGCAATGCTCGGTTCGTTAGCTCGTGAACACGTTCGTTAAGCCCATGAATAAACTTTTAAATAAAAAAAATGATAGTTTTGATATTGAATTTCTAAATTCTACACTCTACTTATAAGTAGAAAAAATATTGATAAAATATATTAAATTTATTTATTAGAATAAAATTATAAATTTTAATAAAAATATTATAATTTTAT
>JBBMJZ010413103.1:4244769-4256819 GCA_037833815.1 Zingiber zerumbet | reverse complement strand
TTTGCAACGAACTTAGAAATTCGTCCCTAATCTGGGACGAACTCTGAAGTTCGTCGCAAAATTTAGGGACGAAATTTTAAATTCGTCCCTAATTGATGTTTTTTAACGTTAGACTTTTAAAAATTAGAAGATGACCCTAGAGAGCTCGGAATGATACGAAACAAGTTTCTATGAGCTCGTATCGATCTCTTGGTCTTATTTGTAGGGTCAAACATATTTTTATATAAATATACTGACATTTATAAATTTTTGGAACAAGAATTAAATATTTATTACTCGTTCGGGGTAAAAAATTTATAAACGTTAGTGTATTTGTATAAAAATATATTTGACCCTACTAATAAGATCAGGAGATCGATACGAGCCCATAGAAACTTATTTCGTGTCATTTCGAGCTCTCTAGGTTCATCTTCTAATTTTTAAAGTCTAACATTAAAAAAAATCAATTAGGGACGAATTTGAAATTTCGTCCCTAAATTTTGCGACGAACTTCAGAGTTCGTCCCAAATTAGGGACGAATTTCTAAGTTCGTTGCAAAATTTAATTTTTTCAAAAATCAAAATAAATGCGTATAAATACGGAAGGTGGACCTAGAGAGTTTGGAATTGCATGAAATAAGTTCCTATGGGTTCGTATCGATCTCCCGATCACAATGATAGCCTCAAACATTTTATAAAAAATTTTAATCGTAATAATAATTGGACGGAGTCTATAAACCTTAAGACTTGGCTTAAAAAGAGTTAGAGTTTGAAATGGTTAGGTGATTTTGATATCCAAAAATCACTCATCTAAATGTATTGTGTGAAAAAAATGTTTGAGCCTATTATTGTGATCGGGAGATCGATACGAACCCATAGGAACTTGTTTCGTGCGAATCCGGGCTCTCTTGGTCCACCTTCTGCATTTTATACGTATTTATTTTGATTTTAAAAAAAAAATAAATTGTGCAACTAACTTAGAAATTCGTCCCTAATTTGGGACGAACTCTTAAGTTCGTCTCAAAATTTAGGGACGGAATTTCAAATTCGTCCCTAATTATTTTTTTAAGGGTTAGACTTATAAAAATTGGAAGATGACCCTAGAGAGCTCGGAATGACACGAAACAAGTTTCTATGGGCTCATATCGATCTCTTGGTCTTGTTAGTATGGTCAAATATAATTTTATACAAATACACTGACGTTTATAAGTTTTTGGAATAAAAATTAAATATGTTTGACTCTACTAATATGTTTGACCCTACTAATAAAATCAGGAGATCGATAGAAGCCCATAGAAACTTGTTTCGTGTCATTCTGACCTCTTTAGGATCGTCTTCTAATTTTCAAAAGTCTAAAAAAAAAAAATTAAAGACTAATTTAAAATTTCGTGACAAACTTCAGTTTTCATCTCATATTAGTAGGGATGAATTTCTAACTTCGTTTTAAAATTTAATTACTTGTTTCATTAAAATTCTCATATCTTTAAATCTATTTTTAAATCTTTCAATTATTTTATTAAAAAAAATTAAATCTGGACGAATCTGGATTCGTCCAGAATCCAATATAATTATTTAACCTATGTTATTTTCTCCTCACCTCGCTGTTTCGCCGATTCTTCTCCCACTTCCCCCGATCCACCGCGCCACCCCTCTCCCTTCTTCTCCTCTTCATCGCCGTCAACCACCGACAGCGGGATGCTGGTTGCCGCCGGCCCCTTTCCGGTCACCCTTGCCTCCCCTTTGTCGAAGATTTCGGTGCGGGAAGCCCGAAGTCGACGCCCTCTCGTGCCCTAGTCTCGAGCGACAACCGCCTCTTCGTCGCCAGCCCTCTCCGGCCACGAGCAAGAAGCTGTCGGATAACATTGATGACATCCGCGTCTATTTCCCAGGGCCTTCACAGCGAATAATCGGCCGCCACAGCATCCTCTACTTGGCATCGCCGTCACCGGAAGGGCTGAGACGACGCCGGAGATCTGCGTTTGTTTCTTTCCCCACGCTTGCGTCCCCGTGCAGCTACTGCTGCTGCCATAAGCGAAGTCATCGCTGCCTGTTCTTCCTCCCAGAGCCGATCCTTCTCTTCTTCGGCAGCCGCAGCCACCACGGCCAGCCACAACCGTGGCCAGCTTCGCGACCACCAGCATCCCTCATTTGATCTCATCACCAGTCACCTGCCGTGAGGATTCCACCACCGCCGGAGGAGGAGCTAGCGGACAGGGTAACAAATTGTCTTACCTAAGTTTTTGGTACAAGTTAATTAACCTACTGTTACTGAGTAGAATCTGAAATTGGAATGTGGTTGTTGATATGGGGTAGGGTAATTTGATGTTAACAATGGGATTGAGGGATTAAGTGAATAGGGGTTAGTGAGATGTTGATTATGAGTGTCATAATCCTTCTTGTTTAAGTTGAACTTTGATGTACCTTACCCGCCTTAATGAGAAAGTTATTTTTCTTTAATTATTATCATTATAGTTTTTTATCAGTGCATCCAAGTTCAAACAAGTTCAAAATAAATGTTCTCTTCCCTTTTCTTAACAAATACCATCATTTTTGTTTCAGGTAGTATTGAAGGAACATTTGGTTCAAACTTTGTTTAGAGATGAGGTAGGTAAGCGTTGTACTATAGTGTATTTTTGTTAAAATTTCTAAGCAGATTTTAACATTTTTCATACAGTATGATCTATTACATGAAGATTATCAGCTTTATCTTCTTCCAAGCATTTTGGAATCCAAAAAGTTAGCTAAATCTGGACAAGCGAAACAAAAGTATGCAGATTTGGAATATAATGTCGCAAAACAAGTTGAGAAGATGATAAGGTTTGTACTTTAAATAAATTGCATTCATATATCCTAACATTTTAACTTATATTCTTGTGCTTTTCTAGATACTTAAAGGATCTTAGCATGCAAATATTTTGAGTCTGCTTACTTTAAAACTTTTCCTTGGCTACATTTCTGAATGTTTAAGCTCTAGTAAAATTAAATTTCACAAGTGGACTAAACATAGAAATTTTGTTTGGAGTAACTCTTTATCTTCTGTGATGCGGATACCATGAAGTGGTCTCAATCTTTTTTGGTCAAAACAATAGAAAACATACTTGGATGAGTACTATTGGAGTTTATCTTTTATAAATAAAAAATTTCAAGTGGATTAAACATATATAGGTTCTTGTTAAATACACATTATTGTTATCTTGTGATTTACATTATCTTTGAAGTTTTGCTTGGGATAACTCTTTTTCTTCTGTTTCGTTTGTGAGATGTAGTGGTATCTATCCTTTATGGTTGAAATAATATTGAACATAATTGGAGGACTAGTGGAATTTGCTCTTTTAAGTTTTTCTTGCTTTGTTTTAGATCTTGTGTTTAATTTCAGGTGATTAAGTTGGCATGCCTTTATACTTTGAAGAACATAAATTTCTCTTGCTTTGTTTTGAATTTTACAACTAGTAATATTGAGTATATCGATTGTGAACTTTTCAATTTTTTATCTTTTTATTAATATTGTTTATTTGTTTTGAACAGAGTTTGTTTGGCGAAATCTATGTCGGAGGAGAAGGTAAGTATTAAGTTTTTTACAAACATAAGGAATTTATTGCACATATCTATATTCTATATATTACAATTATTTTTCTTGTTAGTTTAAGTAATCTTGTTAGAAATGAAATGTTTTGTTTGTTTGTTTATTTCAATATCTCTTGTGAATGTCATACTTGTTTCTGCATATTATAATTATTTTTCTTGTTAGTTTAAGTAAATATCTTTCTAGTTAGAAATGAAATTTTTGTTTGTTTGTTTGTTTGTTTGTTTTGATGCAGGAAAAGAAGATTAGATTGATAAGAAGTTTGTTAGTTTAAGTTTTTTTTGTGTAGTTCATTGTGAACTTAAATTGTTGGATGTGTATTTTATCATGACCTGTATGGATTTTTATGGTACTTTGTTGTATGGTACAACAAACTTTGTGGTATGGAACTTTTTGTTGTATGAACTTGTATGTATTTGATATGTTAGTTTAAGATTTGATACCATTTTGTAGATTTATTTGATGTGTGAAATGTTAATTAGGATGTGTGATATGCTAAATTGGCTGTGTAGTAAGTATGTTTCTATTGTAAACAAGTGTGTTGTATTGTATTAACACGATAAATTGTGGAAACAAATAAAATTTGGTCAAATTTTTTAGATTTAGGAATAAATTTGGCCACGAAAATAATTCGTTGCCAATTTATTAAAAATACTGTGAAAGGATAATATTGCGATAAATTAATTTTCGTCCTAAAATTCATCCCAGAATCTGGGATGAATCTCTAAATTTGTCCCAAATTCTAGGATGAATCCATATATTCGTCCTAGATTTTGGGACGAAAATAAATTCGTCGCAATATTCGTTCCAAAATTCGTCCTAGAATCTGGGTCGAATACTCAGATTTGTCCCAGATTTTGGGACAAATTTTGGAACGAAAATTAATTCGGTGCAGAGTACCAACGAAATTATTGTTCGTCCCTAAATTTTGCCTACCTGAATTTAAGGACGAAATATTTTTTTTGTTGCTAAATTTGGGATGAATTTTTTTTAGTTGCAAAATCAGCAACGAATTTGGCGACAAACCGAAACTTTGTTGATAAATTTGGCAACAAAATCTAAGTTTCGTTGCATAATATTTGCGATGAATTTCATTTTTGTTGCTAAGTTTGCAACGAATTTGACGACAAAAAGATAATTTGTCCATTAATTCGTCCCAAATTTGGGGACGATAGTTTTGGGACGAAAATATTTTCGTTCCAGAATTCATCCTAAATTTTTTTACAACGAATTTTTTTATAAATTCGTCCTTAAATTTGTCCCAGATTGAAATTTTTTTTTAGTGAGACTCTCTTATCTCCCGTCTAGAAAAATTAGAAATTATTGGTGACAATCCAACTAAATAGTAGGAGAGAGATAAAATTTATTATAAATTAACAATCATTAATCCTTAATTATTAAGGCTCAAGATTTGAAATTAAAGAATGCAAAACACATATTCAATAATTACATTTTATATATATATATATCAAAATTTTCATTCATAAAATGACGTTGTAAATCCACATAAAATTAAAGACGGATCTGAAAATATGAATAGGGGAATTTAACTTGATGAAGTAGATTAGGCTTTGAGTACGGGAGAAATGAGTAATTGTGAATTAAATCTGTCATTGCACAGAATAAAAAATAATCGAACATTGGATCATTTCAAGCAAAAGGATGTCTTGAAAATATTTATTATAGCTGCTAATTTATCGATAAATACCTTTTTGTCCTCCCCTCAACGCTCTCTCTCTCTCGTTTTTTTTTTTAAAACACATGGAGTAGGCAGCATTACTATAACTCAGGCCCCCGTCCCAAAGAGGATAAGGTCTCCACCTCCTCAAGCTCATCAGCACTGTTCAACCACCACTTGCCCTGTCAGTTCCTTCCTCGCCATCGATTTATAATTGCCATGCAAACCAAACATATTGTATGTAGATAACAAAAACCCATTGACAATTCGGACGTGCTTTTCTTGATTTGGTGATCAAGTCTCGGAGTTCTTATCCAGATGGCTCTTTCATAGTCGCTCAGGCCATGTGTTCATTAACAGAGACATCTCATGAATCTTCAAAATTACGTGAATAATTTAATAAACACTGTGATGAACAATTAATATTGTTGTATGTATATATTTTTTTTCAGCAAGCTTCTTCGATATGTTACTTGACCTGGTCTCAGATTCTTGTGCTCTTGTGGTGCAAGGCATGATGGTAAAACTGAGTGCTTTATTGGAAGAGGGGAAAGTTGGATGGAAAGCTGAAGTAAAGGACCAACAATAAGGATGAGTTTTTTTTCCCCTTTTCTCTCCATTGTAAAAAAAAAAAAAACAATGTTTTTAATTTAACAATTTGTTTTTCGTAGTTTACTTTTTTGCCCATGACCTTTCCTTTCTCGGTAAGAAATACGGGCGAGGACCAACTTAGTTAGGAACGGATAAAATCGCGATGATCTTGACTTGCTTCCATGGGTCCGGTTCATAGTTCATTCAAGGTTCAGCAAATTTGAACCAGCCTGACCGAGCCGAATCACGAAGAACACGTGGCGCCGTGTCGCCTTACTGCGCGTCGCTTAAGGCTGCTGCGCCTGTCGGTTAGGACGTCGACAGGAGGCAAGCCGCCACGTGTACGAACCAAGCCCACTCCTGGGCCCGGATCTCGTGACGACCCCGACGCGTGGAGTTGCGCCGTACTCTCGCATTGATTCCCCATCACTACCCTTTCGTCCTCGCCTCCGTCTCTCCCGCTTCCTTTATTTTGACGCAAAGCAAAAGCCAAAAACAAAAAACAAAAACAAAAAAAAAACGTTTTCTCGTTTTTTCGTTTTCATTTTCTGACGACGTTATTTTGTTGTCCTGCGACGGACGCCGGCGTCGGCTAATGCGGCATGGCGACCCACGTGGGACGGGGACGCGACCGTGCTTCCCCGGCACGTGCCCCTTGCGTGCCCATCACGGTCACGCCCCGATTTCTTTTCCACGCAATAATTCCGTAACACAAAATTTATTTATTATTATTATTTAAATAAGTAGCTGAACCTTCTGGCATCGCACTAATTATGTTCAGTACTGGCTCCGATATTAATCCGAGTCGGTGTTGCCATTTGATTCGCCTTAATCAGTTTCATAATTGCGCTGCATCAGTGGGCTACTACCTCCATGTGCAGTTTCACCGTCACCATCTCGTGAGGTCGGACCGGACCGCGACCACGAACCGTGAGCCGGTTTGTTTTGGACCGACCTGCATTGGCAAAATCGTGAACGTCCGCCGAACGGGAGAACGTGCCCTGGCGGCCCTATCAACACAACCTCGCGCTGCGCGTAACTTCGCACTCCTCCGCTTCCTCCACGTGTCCCACTTCCTCCTTAAAACCGACTCCCCCTCACGCCGTTACACTCGTCGTACGACTGCCGGTACCTGCCCCCACCGCCTTCACGGTTCGCCGTGCATTCATGACGCCGTTAGTTTTGTCGCCGTGGAGCTCAGATTAACTAGCCGTGGTTGATTCTTGACTCGACCGTGGTTAGGACTCTTGTTTATATTCAACCCCCTCCCTCTCCCCGTCACCACGCCATGCCCTCAGATAGATCGACAAAACATAGTTAATTGAGCGAGGAAGGAGATGATGATGGTGGGCGGGGAAACCGGTGGTCTGTTGGCGGCTCGCATTCCGCCATGGTCTTCCCACTTCGAAGATCCGTCTGCTGGTGTGGGTTATGGTCTCGCTGCCGCTCGTGGCGGTGGAGATTACGGCGGGTCATCGGCCCTTGCTGCGACGCTGCAGAAGTACTTGCCTTGCGACGAGTTCGCGGCGCTGGCGGCGGAGGAGGAGGCGGACGAGTCGGATGTTGCCTTGGACGTGTACTCGTCCGATGAGTTTCGGATGTACGAGTTTAAGGTGCGGCGTTGTGCGCGCGGCCGCTCCCACGACTGGACCGAGTGTCCCTTCGCACATCCGGGGGAGAAGGCGCGCCGTCGCGATCCGCATATGTATCACTACTCTGGCTCCGCCTGCCCTGACTTCCGTAAGGGTGGTTGCAAGCGCGGCGACGCGTGCGAGTACGCGCACGGGGTGTTCGAGTGCTGGCTTCACCCTGCCCGCTATCGCACGCAGCCCTGCAAGGACGGCACCGCCTGCCGCCGCCGCGTTTGCTTCTTCGCCCATACGCCGGATCAGCTTCGCATCTTTCCACAGCTGCAGCAGCAGCAGCAGCAGCAGCAGCATCCGACGTCGGGTAAGTCAGCGGTAGCGGCCGTCGAGTCGTACGATGGTTCGCCACTGCGACAGCATGCGCTGGAGTCGTACATCTCGAAGCACTTGATTTCCACGTCCCCAACCACGACACTGCCGCTCTCCCCACCGTCGGACTCACCCCCGATGTCGCCAAACACGGCCACCCTTAGGAGCGCCTCCTGGCCCGTTCGAACATCGATCAACGAAATCGTCGCCTCTATGCGCCAGTTGCAGCTAAAGAAAGCCAACACGTTCCCCTGCTCATGGGGATTACGAGCAACCAATGGCCCCTTCTCGTCACCAAGGGGAAGGCAAGGTTTCTGCAGTCTACCGGCGACCCCCACCGCGGTTGCCGGCGGCGTTAGCTGGTTCGACGGCATCGATGTCGGCGGCTTCGCTCCGTGCGAAGAAGAACCGGCGGAGAGGGTCGAGTCTGGGAGAGCCTTGAGGGCCAAGATCTTCGAGAAGCTGAGCAAGGAATGCTTGATCGAGAAATCTCCGGACGCCGCATCGCCGGACGTCGGTTGGGTATCAGACCTGGTGAAGTAAACGATTTTAAATACATTCAAAAAAAACATACAAAAAAATATCGGAGGCACGAAATGTTGGTGGTTTGTAAATAGTGAATTTAGAAGCCCCATAAGGATGTATAGTACAACTGTACATAGCCAACGGACGGTGGGGATCTGGTCTTGTCATTTTGTGCAGGAGAACTCCAGGATTGGCTACACTGGCGAGAAGGATCAGCTTTATCTTGTGGAAATTTCATTTGAAAGCGTCATGTTTAATTTTTTTTGCTTAATTATTAAAATAGCTTTGGATTTTATTTGGAATGTTATGAGGTCAATCTCTTTATTATAATGTAAGATAATGCTTCATCCGGTATTGTAAACCGGGGAGATGGGTGCGGGTCCTATGATGCGGATGTTGTCAAATGGCGATTCCTATCCGCATAAAATTGGCCGATGGAAAGTGAAAGTTGATAATAATAAATATCTTTCTTTAAAAAAAATTGCATTTTTTATTTTGCGGATTTTATGCGGACGGTGATGACAGAAGTGAGAGTTCATTGTTGGATGTGACATAATTATTGTTTTAAATTAACGGTTAATTTCTTTTTATTATTATGGTTAAGTCTTTGATTTACACTTTAACTATGAATGCCCCTAAATATAAGAAAACAATAATGCAATTGAATAGCTTGATTGATAATTTGGACTTGCTGCATATGCATAAATGGAATGAATAGCTTGTCCCCACGGTTACAGACTTTGGGATTAATTTTTAGCATTATATTTTTTATGATTTATTTATTTGTATTTTATTGTGGGATGACGGGGATGATATTATCATTTTACTCTAGTGAATGAAGTGAAAATGGACCCGATTTATAGTGCACGGTACAGTCCTTTCATTTAATCAGATCACATGATGTGTCCTTGTACACGTAGATCCAATCCAAGTGTCTCTTCGTTTAATTGGCGTTACGTTGATCTCGATCATTCGGGCTCGTCGGATCCAAACCCTTTATCTATGCATCAAACCTAAGTACACGCATGCATGACATCACTACCATCCGTTGGGCATTGTTGCGCCCTTTGAATACCTTAGCTTGTCGCTAGGGCCACGATGGTCGTGGGCCATACTAGTTAAGCTTACTATTAAATCAAACACACAATAAAATGAATTAAACATGCATGAATTTGATGTTTGACATAATAAGCTAACTATTAACTTACCTTAATCATCTTTATCAAACAAATTTGAATAACACCAAACTCCCTTTGGCCACGAACATGAGTTAAAGCTAACATATATAGGAAAGATGGAGTGAACTCCAACCAATAAAGGTTGAATTTATTAAGATCAATCATTAAGGTAGGGTCTTAACTTTGTAGATGATACTATTTCACTAATTGTTATGTATAATTATTTTGTTTAAAATTAGGTTAGGTTTCTTTTAGTACTCCTTGAAGACTAATCTATCCTAATCGCACTCATTATAAGTTAACAAGATCCTAACCAAAGATTTTGGACTATCATAACTTTGAAACAATGTGGAAAATGATATGGATATTCTATAAATATATTTCTCATCAGGTAGACATGAAAGGATGATTTATTGTCCATTTCATTATATTCTAATCTTGCTATAGTAGAAACATATTTATTGTATTTGTTTCTCACTAATCTATTATTAAAAAAAATATATAAACATATCATATGGATAACAATGAAATAAGGGTTATTTTAGGGATGTTGATTTGTAATAATACCAGCTAAACATGTCAATTTGATAAATGAATTTATATTTATGGATTAAAAAAATGGAATATAGAGAGCAATAATTAAAAGTGATAAGTTATTATCCTTCAAATTATATCATTTAAGACCGTAAAAAAACTATAGTGCGAAGTTAAAAGAGCGCTCTTTATTTGTTTTTCAAATCGTCAAAATGGTGTTTCACGTATTTTGATTTTTTTTATCAAAATGTCCCACCGCCAAGATAGCGTACTATTTGATATCATTACACTTTTCCATTATTATTGGGCTTAAATCTTGAATCGGTACAGTAGCTACTAGGTTTTAGAATAACGACTGATGCATGAGGAAAGAATTTATTTTGACTATATCGAGATTCGAATTCCAATCTTATGATGGCAACACCTTATGCAATAGCCACTAGACCGTCCTGAGGAGACCTACTACAACTACAATAATTGTAGTTTATAGTTGTAGTAGCTATAATTTTATAGCTGTTAAAACTACAACAGTCGTAAAGCTGTAAAATCGTAGCTACTATAACATGAAAATTAATCTTAATAAAGAGGACTAAAATTTTTCAAAGCTTTTCAAAAGGCTTTAAATGATATTGGGTCTTAGATTGGGCTGTTATAGATTACACTAAACAATAAATGTAGATCTTTGAATGAATTTTGATTCGATATATTGTGTCCCCTGGTTCAACTTGAATCAAAAGTTGATCTCTCAAAGCTTATCTAACATTCACGTCGTAGCATCTACGGTTTTATAGCTTCTACAATTGTTTAGTAACTAATAAACTATAGCTGCTACAACTATGTAATTATTCAGTTGTAGCAATTATGAAATTGTATTGAACCTTGAGTAGTGAGCCATAGTTGTTTTGATGTGTTGTCAAATAAGAAAATTACCGATTATTATGTCTCTAATGTGTTTACCTAAGTATGCTCAGGATCTGATAGAGTATGGTGAAGAGTAGAATGAGACACTCGAGGGATCAAAAAGGACCAGGAGCATCAAACATGGTGAACCTTGATAGAAGACGCAACGAGTGAGAAGGATAACACGAGATAGGAGTCGACGAACTTAGTGCATCTGAGGGACGAGGAGCTGTGGAAGAGTACTCTATAGTGAAAATGATGGCACGGGGAGCGAGCATTCAAGGAGACAAAGAAATTGTTTGAGGAGCTAGATCCAGTCGATTGAACCAGCAAGATTGGTTGACCAAATGCAAGGATCGATCAGCCGAACCTTAGATCGATCAATCGAACACCACATTAACAAAGAGAAATGATCATTGAATTGATGAGAGCGTCAGTCACGTTAGCAAATGATCATCTGCCACATAGCAAACGATCAAGAAGTTGGCCATTACAGCGAATAACGCTCATCTACCATGTCAACAAATGGTCGAGCAAGTGGCTACTGCATGGATAAAAGTTGATCTTCCATGTTAGCTTTTTCAGTTGACTAAATAGCTTGATCGGTTGACTAAACAATTTAATCGGTCAATCGAACGTGTCTTAACGACACTTTGAACAATGTTTATAAATAAATATGAGGAGCTCAATTATAAAGATACACACTTGAATTACATTTCTGTTTAACTGCTTTTCAATTGTACTCTTGGGTTCTATTATTGTAAGAAGTTTCTCAACCTCTGAGACATTTCGGAAGAGAAGAGGATAGTGAATCTTCACTAGTTCTTGGACTAGCAATCAGTTGGTTGTAAACCAAGTAAAAGTACTTAGGCTCTTTCTTTTATGTATTTCATTTTGTTTACTTAATGTATGTGTCCTTGCTAAATTGTTAACAAGAGAAATTGAGGTTTTATTTGCAGGACCACATCCCCACTAGTGATCCGAACTACAACCACTACACTAATAATTGGTATTAGAATCGAACTGCTCAGAAGGACTAATTACCAACTTAGCAACAAGATCAGGAGGAATGATCGGATCAAGCATCTACCCACCAAATTTGAGAGAGAATTCACTACATGAAAAAGA
>JBBMJZ010413103.1:4225810-4238625 GCA_037833815.1 Zingiber zerumbet | reverse complement strand
CGCCACCTTCGTGCTCTGGTCATATCACTTCGAGGATAATTTCGGGAAAAAAATTCATAACCTCAGGAATCAACAAAAACCAAGGTAGGCGAAGGTATTTCTATTCCGGGTTGGATTTCTCAATTGATGACGTGTGCTGATGTTTCGGAATCAAAGAAAACTTAGGAATCCAAAAAAACCTCGAACCAAACATAGTTATCGTGAATAACCATAGACAGATAACTAAGGTTATCCATGATAACTCCGAACCAAACATACCCATACAGTTTAGTGATCACGCCATTCCTGGCCTTCAAAACATGAAAATGATGTTAACATTTATGAGCAGGAAAACCAGCCTAGTTTCATTCTAAAAGCAAGCCCTCATCTGAAGGTTAAAGGCGATCTTGTCCATTGCTCAGCACTCATTGAGAGCAATTTTTATTAAGCTTATCGTGAATGTGCTTGATTCTTAAAGTTCTTGAAACCTTCTTCTGCTTGTTAATTTGAAATCTCATACGGTCCCAAGGAAAGATGATTATACGCAATTTTATTCCACTTTTTACAAACAGTTATTTCCAGGATTTATTTATGATTTTTTATCATAAAATAATAATTTTAATATTATGCCACGGCTCTCTTTTTATTTTTTACCCAGATATATAACTAAATAGATTTGTTTTTAAATGGAAGGAAGTGAAACATGGCAATAATGTGGCATGAGTGGAGCTTATGGTCAACGGCTCCAGAAGCATTTCGCATGAAGGATTCTCTTCATCTAGACATACGAGTGACACAGTTGACCTTTTAGCATATGCTTAGCTTTGGTTCGTGTCTTCCTTCAGAATTAAGATGGAAATATTCAAAATCTTTAAATAGTTCATGAATAAGTTTAGTTAAATTATAATTAAAAAAAATGGTGATAACGTCAAGGAGAGCTTGAGATTGAAGCAAAGCTAATGGGCAATTATGCCTGACAGTACATTTTTATGCCCAACCATATCTTTGGCTGTATGATTTGGCCGATTTGATTTGATCGGATTGATTTGGTATCATTGACATTTATTTTTGGCTAACTACACTATAAATTTAATTTACTTACCATAAAACTAAACTAATTTTTAGTAAACTTACAATTTTAGTAGTACAAAGTTATCACTTCTCTATGGTCGGCTAAAATTAAGTAAAAAGGTCTGAAAAAATATCTATTCTTTCCCTTCCAATTTAAACAACATTTATTTTATGTTTCCAACTAATAATCGACTTGCTTGTGGTTTACGGAATAGCATCTAAACTTATTTTAAGCAATTAAAAATACCATAAATTGCTATTCACAATTTTTTTTTTTTTTAATTATTATTTTATTATTTATTATTACGTGGCGAGGAGTGGCAGCATAATTGTTCCTTCTGCAGCCCGCAAAATCCGGCCTTTTTCTTTCGCATCGTCCCTTCTCTATTTCACTGAGGCCACTCATCGAGCACTCTGAGTGCGGCGCCATGGCCCAAGACCTCTGCCTTCCCTCCTCCCATTTCCTCCGCCGCCACCTCTTTCTCGTTTCCGGCGAGGAACCCTGCGACCACCACCCGCGGCAGGAGGACGAGCATCGCTTGGCGGTGCTCACGCGGCGCATGGCTCGCCACCTCCTCCTGGACGACGCCGAGGTCGACCAGGAGATGCCGGAGAAGGCCGAGGTAAGAAATCGCGAGCTCGTCGGCGATTATTTCGGGATTGATTTGGTTCTTGTTTCTGGAGTTCATTTTTTTTTTTCTTTCCCAACGGGTCGATCCTTCGACTACGATGATTTGCTAGGGTTACCTTGAACGCGGGATTCTCGGTTCGACGAAGGAGGCTTCTTCGGCGTTACACGATGTCAAATGCGTTTTCGATCCGGCTTCGTCACGGCAGCAACTGCAAGCGGCTAATGTCAGTCTCAGTTCGGACGATCTTTGCTTGTCCTCGCCGTTCTTGTCTGTGACGCGTTTACCCTTCTGCCAGTTTCAGCACCTGAATCGACTCCAATCGATGAATCAGAACTCCAATTCGAGGCAGAGCAAAAACAGAGGCTGCGGACGTGGAAATGGCTGCCCCTTAGGTCTGCCGCCTTCCGCGTGGCCGCCTCTGCTAAAGCCACCTCCGTCACTGCCGCATCACCGGCGGGCGATGCTCCTCGGCACCTCCAGCGGCCGCAAGGAGTCCATTGGCACCGGCGTTTTCCTCCCCCGAGTCGCCGCCGCCAAATTCGTGCCAAGGAAGAAGTCCAGTGAGTTCGCCGCCACCCTTCTAGTTACCATTCACCCTAAACATTCTCCCTCCCTCTTAAAACTCACAGCTTCTTCCACGGATGTAGTTCATTACAAAAAGCGTCAAGCTTCAACTCTGAATCTGAGCTTAAACTCAGACGACGGTAACAATTCCACCGATAAAAATTTGTGTTACTTTCCACGTTTTATCGATCCTCTTTATAAACAGGAAATTTTCCTTTTTTTTTCTTTCTCCCCGCAGCAGCGGCAGCAGCAGATGCGCCAGTTGCAGCGCAGGAGACTGAACTTCCCCAAGAGTGGACGTACTGACTTCGTCTCTCTTCCAACAATAGCAGTTCAAGCAGACAGTGCAGCTGTTCTCAATTTTGCGGAAAGGAGAGATATTATTTGTTTACGCTTTTCCCTTTCTTTTTCTTTTTTATGTTCAGCTGATGTAAATCGCCATATCGCCGGAGAGTGTTCTGTCGGCTAGCGACGGTGGTGCGGGTAAAAAAAAGGTCCATGAACTCCAATAATAAAATTTTATATTTATCCACCTAAAAAAGCAATATTTTAAGCCATATAAATCCTCCAAATAATACTGACGTGAAGTTCAATAAATTCAAATAATAGTTCATGTCAACTAGACAGACGTGGCTTAACCAATGTAGTAAATTAATATTTAAAATTTTCTATTATTGTTAGGAAGTTTATTTGGGAAACAGACTGCCTGCGGATCCACTGCAACTCTCACTTTATCCATCGAATTAAAATACGTGTCTTCTTCTTACTCGGAGGGCCCCACTCCAGCGGCTGCTCGATTTTGAAAATGGCCGATTCAATACTCACGGCCGTACACAACAATTGGATCCGATCGCAATCATCGTGTAGACCTGGAATGTACCCGTCTTCTGATTGGTTCGTTTGGATTCAAATTACAGTGCCAAACTGTTTACTAGGTGCGGACGATTTAAAATTTCGCTGAAGGTTGAACGAAGCCGAGAGAAAGAAAGAGAGTAGGAGAGAAGCATTTTGAAGTTTGAATCCGTCTCAATGCGGCGACCTCGACGAAGCGGCATCGCGACCAGCTTCGCTTTCTGGATCGGTGCGATTATCCCTTTGAATGCTGTCTGGCCGCCGAGGATTCGGGAATCCGGCATTCTTTTCATGGTTCTGGGGGCTTAGAGAACAGGATTAGGTTTTGGTTCTATCTTCCTTAGTTCTTTCGAGCTTAGCGTTACGATTTGCTCGCTTTAACTGTTTTTTTTTTCCCTCCTGGAGAGTAGATCATGTGTGGTGAGGCGATTTGATTTTATTGGAAAAGTTGAAATTTTGGACTGGGGGAATAATAGTTGAGTTTCGAGTTCTATTGTATTGAAGTTTGGTGGAAGGAAACATGAATCACGGCCTTAGGGTAGGGGTCATGGCGGCGCCGGCTCCGGAGCGGACCTTGACCAAAGAGGCGGATGAGGAGCTCGCCCTATTCCTCGAGATGCGGAAGCAGGAGAAGGAGCGGAGCAACAAACCACCGCAAAACGCCAGTGAAATCGACCCTCCATTGGGTATTACCGGCCGTGATAATTCCTTTCTCTATGGATATAGAACATTTTTTTTTCCCGGTAGTTCCTCACTTCACAACTTTCCTTGCTAACAATGAGTTTATCTTTGTTGGTTCTCGTGGATAGGTTCTAAACAAGGGATTGTTCCCCTATTCAAGATCACCAATGCCCGAATGGATGAATTCCTAAACTCTGACCGTGGAAAAAATGACTACGACTGGTATCATAATATTTTCCTATCAATCATATACTTACTATCTATGACATACTTCCATGATGAATTTAGATATTTGATCTTTGCTCGGGTGTCCAATCTGGAAATATGTTTTCTTTACCAATCTGGTCGTGTGGCTGTTGTAGTGTTGTATCAAATGGACTAAGTTCCTATGAGCTTAATGCATTTCTCTCTTACGAACTTGGATAAACTAAATTTCTTTCCGTCCTTTGTGGTTTAGTAGTAATCTTATTAAGATGATCTATAATAAAATTCATGGTTGCTGCTGGACTTCCCGATTTGGAGAGTCTGATCAATTTTCTGACTTGGGTATTTTACGGATTCACAAGCTTCAAATTCTTAAGATCTAAAGCCTGTATTCTTTCATCCACATATGAAAAATATTTGTCGTTCTATATTTTATTTCTTATTTAATTTCTCCTCATCCACTGTTTTTTCCTTGAGCTAAGGGATCCCTGATGAAAATTCCAAATTTCCTTACGGTACCTTACCATGCAGCGGTACATTTGTCATAATATGTAATGTGATGTGTGATCGCAAGTGCACGGCTACATCATCAAGTAATAAAGGATCGAATCCACAAGGACTGTGAATCAAGTACTAGTCAGAATGACAAAATAGGTTATCTAGAGACTTAAGGGTAGTTGAAGTTACAAAATGAAGGCAGAATGTGAGAGAGAGAGGGCAAGAGAAGCGATGTGATCAAGTAGATGGGAAGAAATAAGAGAAGGCAAAATGATCATAGAAAAAAGGCAGAGTGTGATTAATGTGAGAAGACAGAGTGTAATCACAGAAGGAAGACAGATAGGACTGTAAATGAACCAAGCGTTCGTCAACAAGCTTGATGTTCGGCTTGGTAATATTATGTTCGTTCAATATACACAATATTAATTAAACAAACAAGCTTGAACAACTCGTTATACTAAACAAACAAGTTTGAACACATGTGTTCAGCTCGTTAACGTTCGTGAACAATGTTCATGAACCATATTCATTAATAAAACTCTTTTCAATATACTAAGTGATCCTGTCCAAAAATCGTAAAGAATGCTAATTGGGGATGTGACTTCTTGGTTGATTGCGTGTAGACTCCGCTCCGCTCTGCAACACAAGAAATGTCAGTACTGGGTTAGGGAAGGGATCTCCGGCGTTGACCCTCCGACGCTCAAGTAAGTCACTGAAACAGTAAAAGAAAGCAGAGCAACAGTAAGTGCAAGTGTGAATAATGAATAATGCGTACCTCAGCCGGTGCATGGACCCCCTTTATATAGTGCTATAGTAGACGACGTGTACGCTCCTCAAGGCATGAGCACATTCTCCAAACTATCCTATGAAAGGGCATGTCAGAAAAGTGTCTCTAACATCATACCTTCACAGAGCATGCAAATATCTAACAAGACAATAGAAGCTTCCGTCGTACGATCCAACTGTTGACCATGCTTTGTTGTCAACGACATTATCTCCCAAAGGGATATTAAGAGATATGAGAGGGGTCCCACTGTTTGATCGAATAGGGGAGCTGCTCAGCCAGGGATCCCCGCTCGGTTGACCTTAGCCATTCTTCCTCAGCCGCTCAGCATTATCTCTAACTCAGTGTTTCCGCTCAACTGGACCAACGCTATGGTCGTGTTAGTATTCCTCTGATCTGTAATGAGCGTCTGATGTTCTTGCCATAGTACTCCTGACCAGACGGGTGATCCGCTTAAACAAGCCGCTTAGCAGATCGGACACTTCAGGCCTGCTCGACGACTGGAGTCGATTTCTGCTCGGCCAACTTAGGTGGGGTCATTGACCATGTTGACCGCATGGACTTTGACTTCTACGTTGACTGCTGTCTCTGCATTTGACCCACGCTTGTTGGGCCCCTTTTATCGCCGCATCATTAAACAAATAATAAAATAAATAAATTTAAATTATCAAACTCAATAACCAATCAAACAACTAAAAATTTTCAAACAAGCTTGAATTGAGAGCTTGATAACATCTAAACAAGCTAACCTCGAATCAAGCTCAAGCCAAACTCGAACCAAGTTTGAATTGAGAGCTTGATAACATCTAAACAAACCAAGCTTAAGTCAAGCTTCAAACAAGCTCAAGCTCATAAAAAAATAACCAAGCCAAGCTTGAACACTCATTTTAAAAGCTTAGTTCATTTTAAGCTCAGCTCAATTCGACTTGATTACCTTATCAAATAAATTTAAACATCCTAAACCTCGATTCAGCTCGGCTTGTTTACAGCCGTGGACTCATATTCGAGTCACAGCACTTACAACTAATACATTGGTAAAGCGAAGAGCGATACGTTGATGCGGCACAGCAGAAGTCAGCTTTGAGCCTTTCAATATCCTGGAGCTGTTTCCGTGGCAGCCATTGACGTGACTTTAGCTTTAATTTCAATTGGAATAAGGCTATTTTTCCCTTCCCAATTCTTTGTGTGCGTGGGGCCACTCTCTTTCATCTGGTGCCATATAGTGGAAGACCGGAAGTCCATAAGTGTACCTAAGAACGTGACGCTCATGGGGTTTTTAATGTTTTAACTTTCATCTGCTGGATCATCAGATAAAATTAAATCTTAGCTGCTGACATAATCGCACTGATTCATCAATTATATAGTACCTACATTCGAGCAAGAATAGCTGCATCTTAGTGAGTGAACTCCAGTCAGTCATGACGAGTCTTGCAGGATTGCCCAGAGGCGGTTCAATAACAAACTCAACCACGCCGGCGCCGTTTGGGTCATCATCAGGGTCATCATCATCGTCCTCGTCCTCAGCCTCTGCATCATCGTCGTCGTCGTCCTCCTCCTCCTCCTCCTCCTCCTCTTCGTCGTCGTCGTCATCTTCATCTTCTTCATCGTCCTCATCGTCCTCCTCCTCCTCGAGCTCGACGTCGTGGTCGTCGTCAGCAGCACCGTCTTACGAAACACTGAAGCAAACGTTCCAAGTGCAGCAGCTGTTGAGCGAGAGCATCACCTGCGGCCTGATGCTGCTGATCTCGCTCACCTTCTTCATCGCCGCCACCAGGCACCGGCTTTGGCACTCCAACCCAGCCATCGACAGAGTGCACAGGTACATTCTCGCCCAGATGGTCGACCCGCTCATGAAGTTGGCCACCTTCTACCTGCTCTCCAAGCCCTTGGAGAAGATCTACGTGGTGTGGGGGGCCATCTTGATGATCGCCCACGGCACACTCTTCTGCATCACCGACGCCTGCACCTTGGACGACTCCAACTCCGTCAAGCTTCTCTTCATCGGCATGCTCACCTACAATTTGGTGGACGTTACCCAGCACATCCCCGACGACGACCACGGTCACACGTTTGTGGGCTTCGTCGTCAACCTATGGGTGATCTGGGGGTTGATCATACTGAAGACGGCGGAGAGGTTCTTTAGCTTTGAGGCCGCCAAGCGCACCTACGGCGCGGATTCCATCTACTCTGCGTCCAACTATATGCGGCACCAGGATAAGCTGATGAGCAGTGACGCAGATCCCGACGGCAACGTCGACGGCGACGATAATTATAAGGTCACCGATCCTGTTATTTTCAAGAGAGGACATAAATACATCGTCGCCGGAGAAGAAAAGATAACATTTCAGATGGAGACGGAGAATGGGAACATGACGGAGAATGGGAACATGACGGAGATCGTCCCTTGTGCGAAGCTGAGCGATAAAGTGATCACAGTGCAGAAGGTGTGGGGCTGTGCTGGTGAGCTTCTAAGCCAGAAAATGGACCCAGATAACCAATTCAAAGACATGTGTCTCTCTTTCGCCTTGATGAAGCTGCTGAGAATAAGGTACGCGCGTAATTCGAATTGTTTCTTACTTTCCTACAAAATTGTAGCACTTGCTAATTATCGATCTTTTTCATTCGCGTACGCATATTTAGGTTTCTTAATAATCCCGGCTGTGAATTAGAATTAATCCAAGAATCCAGAGCATCGATCCTACAAGGCCTCCTCAATTCCGATGATAAGAACAGGGCGAACAGGGTGTTTCGGGTAATCAAGACAGAGTTAGGGTTCTTAGAAGACTTCTTCTTTTCCAAGTACCCGATTGTCTTTGGCTACGGACTTCCCATCTACAATTTTCTCCTGTCGCTCTTGCTAATGGCCGCCACCAGTTGGCTCGTCGTCACCACCTATTCTCATTGCCATGGAACCAGAGACTACAACATCACCTACGTTCTGGTAGCCATGATCCTTATCATGGAGATCACTGAAATAACCACTTACGTCCTCTCCGATTGGACCAAGGTGGCTTTGCTGATCATCTACGTGCGGTTTCCATGGCTACAGAATTCGTCCTTTGTGAACACGGCCCTCCGTTTTTTCTTCAAGAGAAAGACCTTGCACCCTCTGCGTGAAAAAATTGGGCAATTCTCGCTCCTCAAACATTACGGCCAGAAGTTGCCGATCAGAGCTAAACCATGCAGAGCAACGTCCCACGCGCCCGTCAAATTGCCCGAAGAAGTGAAGGAAACGATCGTGGATTGTCTAATTAGTTTTGGCCAAGGCCGTCTCCCTAATGGTAAATCATCCCTGCAGCGAAATGGCCAGACAGACCTATACTCGGACTGCGAGTTTCCCACCAGCACTCAGACTATTCTGGTGTGGCACATCGCCACCTGCTACTGCGAAACAAAATCATCGAAAAAGAACTCTACTTCATCGCCTAAGAAAGTGGTCGCCACAGCTCTGTCGAAGTATTGTGCATACCTCGTGGTGGCTGCGCCGGACCTGCTGCCGGATCAAGGCAGCGCAGCGAAGGTAGTTGTCGACTTGATGATGAGCGAAACCGACAGGCTTTTGGAGGGCGCCAGAGACGAGAGTGAGATGTGGGAGAAGATGGAGAAGAAGGATGACGCAGAATCAAATAAGAGAACAATTGCCGGAATGGGAGTGGCGCTGGGGAAGAAGTTGATGGCGATGGACAACGAGGAGAGGAGATGGAAGGTATTGGCTGAGTTTTGGGCAGAATACGTGTTGCACCTCGCTCTTTCGGACAATGTTCAGGCGCACAAGGAGCACCTCGCTTCCGGCGGGGAGTTTATTACCCATCTGTGGGTTCTTGTGTACCACGCAGGCAATCTCGGCCTTGGGAGACCAGAGAACGATCGAAATGCCGATCCGTAGTAGACTCCGATCCAATCCCTAACTACTTGTCCTCTCTTACGATATGCATTACGTGTGTGTGCTTTATCATTGTTGCAATTTTCATTCTCTATGTTTGTGTTGTACTGTTGTTGTTATTGTATGATGTTATTGTGTGATTGGGAAATTTTCATTCTGCTTGTTATCCAATGTGATATATACGATCGCACGATGAAAAATTTGTAATGGCGTTGTAATCAGTACTATAGCTAACTCACTATCATCGAGGTTTAGTGACACTGGTGTTTGGCTGATGGACTTGACAATAAGGGAATGGAATGATTAGTAAAGTAAAGATAGTGTTTAAATTATGAGTTTGAGTATGATAATTTAAAAATGATTTTTAGATTTATAGAGATTAGTCAAACCCATATAATTAGGTGGATTTTATTTTATTTTTTTATTTTTATTTCTATTCCATATTACTATTAAACCCATACCGATAATCAATTCCATCATTTAAACAAACGCAACTTAATAATATAATTGAGGAGATGATCCGAATGGCTTATGATTGACTCTTCAAGGTCTCCATGGACATGTGTCACGGTCTTCCATATGAGTTAGGTATTTTATTGTAATTCTTAGTGGCAAAAGGCGATTCACTCCTCCCAACGCCTCCGTCAACCCGTCCCTAGACCAACACGGAAGAGGTAAATTACGGGGGCTACTAGCCAGGACAATGAATAGTGCATAGGAGAGGGTAGGAACCCAGCTACTAGTCAGGATTTGACCCCCAGACTTCATGGTGGCAACATCCCATGCACTAGCCACTAGTCCATCCCGAGGGGACAAAACTGTATGGGTAAACTTTTTATAGTGACCGACACCACCGCCAAAATGACTCCTTATCAGAAAACTCCTAAGGGATTTTTTGGGTAAATGATACCACTGATTGATAAGAGCCTACGCAGAGAGATGCTCGAACCTAACACCTCAATCAATGAGTAATAATGTCATAACCAAAGTACCCCAATAGATAACAACATCATAACCAGAACGATACCACTGATTGTAATTCTGTTGCAATTCTTGACTTGACCTTAGGTAGCTTCTAAGAAGGGGCTTCTTGAGTTGATTCTATATTTATCATTCATCGGTTTAGTAATGACTAGGAACATAGAGAGTTATCCTATATTATAATTTATTAAACATATTTGGTTTCATTAGATTTCACATTCTAAAAGAGTTTTATGACTAATTATTTTAAATCAAGAAAATGATAGAGCTACTCATCTAAAGAGATTTTGCCCCAAACTCTAAAAGAGTTACATGACTTCAGATCTAAAGTTTTTAACGGGAGGGGATCAAAGTATTTAGATTTATATTTTTTAATTAGTTATCAATTAATTAAATTTAGTTTATTTTTTCCTTGATTATATTTAATTTTATCTTAAATCTTAGGGAACTAAGTCTTATTAGTTAATTTATCCTAAATCTTAGGGAATAAATATAGTTGGTTATTTTTTCTATATATATTTTTTTGAGAGTTTTGAGAGTTACATAAATCTATGCTTAAATGATGTTTTAGACCAATTATTTTGATATTAAACCAATTTGTTTTACTTAAGCCACGTTACGACTACATCTCTTTTATTCTTCTATTCTTGCTCTTGTTTTCTTGAGAAAGTTTTTAAACCTAGCTTGGACTACTTTTTATTTCATTATTTCTCTCTTATTTTCTTATTAATTCCTCTGAAACTTTACACCCTAAAATAATCTATATTCTGCTCGGCGTCAGTTGGTATCAGAGTTCATTAAGATCCAATCGAGGGTCGTCGTGGACATGGTCGTGGTCTCAATAGGCAAGTCCCAGCTGAGGAAGCCTCATACTGTGATCGTAGCACCGAAGATGAGGTTTAATATTTATAAAGATAAGTCGTAAAGTTACCATAGCGTCTAATGGTGCAAAATTGTAAAGATCGTAAGTTCCTTTATTCCCCTTTCGACAAATCCTTAATTTCCAATCGAGAAGAGATGTCCAAGTACAAGTTTGGTTTCGAGAGATGTTGGATCAACCGCCGTGCCACCTACAACTTTGAGAGAATGCTGAATTCACAACTCTTCTACGTCCCCCCTTCCTCCTACCACGACCGATACAACCATGAGGATGCAGACCTTGACAACATCGATGAGTCCTACTCTACCGATTGTTCGATCGTAGGAGGCAATGAGACGATGACAAGATCGAAATACTTGGTGATCCAGTTTATGACGATGATGATGAAATAGTTGAAGTTATCGATGAAATTGATGAGGTACCTTATGATGAGGCAATAAAACATGAAGTTTTTGTTAGATCGCTGGTCGTTAGCCGATTTGCACAAAATAAAACAAAAGAACCTTTCTCGGTTTATAACTTAAATAACATAAATACTTGCACAAGAATAAATAAAAGACTAAAAGGAAAGAGACACAAGATTTTACTTGGTTACAACCGGAAAGGTTATTAATCTAAGGAAGTTAAAGCGCAGTAAACAATCTTCTTCAGGCGGAGAAGCCTCTTACAGCAGTTGAAGCACACAATTACAGAACAGACCAAAACTACAATGAATCACACGTGTTCTATCAACCTCTTGGACCAATGCTATATTTATAGCCTTGGTTGGGGTACTTGGAAGGGTTCCAGGTGCTTGGAATGAGATAAAACTCTATCCCCGACACAACGGTCAAAAGCCACGTCGTTCTGGATAAAATTCCGGTTCCGGGCGCCCCCGACCCGGCCCAGGCGCCCCGACTCGGTCCGGGAACCCTGAACCAGGAAAGTCAATAGAGTTAACTTTTTCGTCTGGGTTTTCCGCTCCTACTGCTCGCTTGGGTGATCTCGACCATTCGGAATAGGGCTCACCTGAACCCAACTTCCGGCCTTCTCGAGAAACCTTTCGATCCAGCTTTTCGTCCCTCGAAATCGTCACGTGCTTCCTTCTTGTCTGCTAGTGTACTATTCCGTAGCTCCTCATCCCTCGGATGTACCGAGCCTGTCGGCTCTCTCCCGTGCCATCCTTCTCGCTAGCTGCATCTTTTGCTCCTCGAGTAATCTTCCGCTCAGACTTCTCGTCCCTCAAAAACATCGCACGCTCCCTTCTCATCCGCCGGTATACTCTTCCATAGCACCTCGTCCCTCAGATGTACCAAGTCCGTCGGCTCTCTCCCGTGCCATCCTTCTCGCTAGTTGCGTCTTTTGCTCGACTTCCTGTGCTCCTAAGTTCCTGCACATTTAGGCACAGGGTTAAACACAATAGGACCTAACCTAACTTGGTTGATCACATCAAAACCACCTTAGGGTTCTAACAATCTTCTTTTTGATGTGAGCAACCCAAGTTAAGTTAGGATAAACAAGTATAAAGTTAAAGCAATAAGTATGCAATACAGTGCAAAAAGATTTTCAAATTTAAAATTTGAATTGAGCTACCTCCCCATAAATTTAATTTTCCATTCTCCCTATTTAATCACATACAAAAATGGGGTTCTCAAGAAGTCTAAGGGAACTTTGTAAAATTTTTTTTTAAGTGAATGTTTAAGAGAATAAAAAAAAAATCGAAAGTGAAAAACCTTAAAATAATTTTTAGAAATCTTGAAAAAATCTAAAAGTATATTCCAAAAAAAAAAATTGCGGAAGTGAAAGCCTTTTATAAAATTCTGGATT
>JBBMJZ010413103.1:4157271-4167615 GCA_037833815.1 Zingiber zerumbet | reverse complement strand
AACCTTGACCTAAGGTTGCACTGTCAAACATCATGACAAACACACATCCTGTCAAACATCAGTCAAACATCAAAATATAACTCGAGTCAGGTCAACTCGAGTCGGGTCAACCTTGACCTAGGTTGCACCAACAAATATGTCCTGGTGGGCCTCGATAAATGTTTCGTTGATCAATCAATGTGCTACTCACTGATTGGCCTTGTGAGCATCAAAGATGTCTCTGGACTAGGGGCAGCAGTCAATCCGCTTATACCGATCCAAATCGAACTGAAAAAAGACAACCCGTTAGATATAGGGCCGGATGTAGGGTTCTAATATTGTATTATCTGATCTAGTAGGGTCGGATAGTTTTTTATACCAATAACTGAACCAACCCGATCCGCGATCACCCCTACTTATAGCAACTACTGTTGATAAGCTGCTACACGTTGTAGCAGCTACTGTCGATAAGTTGCTACATGTTGTAGCAGCTATTTCCGATAGCTGCTACAATATGTAATGAGTAATGTCTCTTATTATTTTAAAATATTATATTTTTTTATTGTATTTATATTTATATTTATATTTTATATTTCATTGGATATAGGGTCGGATATCCAAATAACTGACAACTCGTCGGATATACGATACATCAGAACCGCCGGATATAGGGCCGAATATTACATTATCTGATCTAGTAAGATCGGATAGTTTTTTATCCCAATAACTGAATCAACCCGATCCGTGATCACCCCTATCTGAGACTATGGTGCCATGGTAGGACATTCAGATTGTCTCCCAGATACCTATAGTTTGAACCCCAATTACGACGCATTTGTAGGAATTTTTTCTCCAAATAAGGGGTGTAATCAAAGAATGCTGGGCTTCTGGCTAGCCGCCGCATGCGCTTCCCGATTTATCCTGATGATCAATGAAAAATTTTCATGGGACCAGACTAATTATTTAGAGATAATTAATGAAGATAATTGGGATTATCAATTGTCAACATCAAAGACTGAATTTATCATTAAGGAAAATTTATTCTAATTTTTCTTGAGGTGATAAAATTATTTGAAAACAATATGTTTCTTAGTTTTGTTTTGGTTGTATTAATTAAAAGGTAGATATTTTTTATCGAGAGATTTACAGTTAATTTATTGAATAATCAAAGGAGTTGCAATTATGTAATATGTTAATTTTGAAAGCATCCTATTGAATTCGAGATGAGAGTGAAAAAAAAAAATTTGGTATATAAGATAGTGAAAAATAGATATTTAAATTTAATAAAATAATATTTTATCTAAATTATATATTTTTGATAAGAAAATTGGTATGAATTTTCTAAAGGAACTAGAGTAGATCAGTAGATCCTGGGTAACAGTGTAATGGCAGAAGACCTATTTAATTTTTTAGACATTTAAGAATTAAGTTTTAATTTTGATAAATTAACAAATGTTTTTTTTTCTTAATAGACGATTGATCTAAGAATACTGGATTGATGGACCGCTCACTATGAATATTTTCTGATTTATTCTAAAAACGGATAAAATTTTTTATACAACTGGATCGATCATCCTCAGAATTAGTTACCATAAACTAAGAATCAGTGCTAAACTAAAAAGAAGCGCTAGAATAGCCTCTGGGTACGGTGCAATGATGAGGCGTAGCAAGGATACTTAAGAATACCGTGATTCAATCCTCTACTAAGGTACATGTTGACATTGAATTTGGTGAAAAATTCAAGTTAGATGATGGTGGTGGGCCGAAGTACCCATGTGCAAAAAAAAAAATCCACTAGTCTACTCTCATGCTACAAGGATGACGAAGATGGTAGAGGTCAACTATTGGTGTTAGCACTTCTAAAATTTATACTCGATCATCAATAGAAAACTTCTATTCGATCGGCCAGTCATCTTTAAGAATAATCAAATCATAAACCCTAGACACCTGTATTTTAAAAAAAAAACATAGCTTAATAATTCTTAACTAAAACAATAGACCCTAGAAACGCCCAACATGTGCCCTAGTGCATCTCCTCGAGGAGGTCTCATCCAAAAGAGATCAACGAACACAAGAAGTTTAAAGATAAAGACATCTTGCTACACTTAACCAAACATCATCCAAATCTTCATCTTGCCGACCTCGGGCTCAACGCAAACCACCGACTTGGTTTGTGCCAAGCACGATACTCGACACTTAAAAGCATGTTTAACACCGGAAAGATAAACTTATTGTAGCAAAAGATGAATACGCTCGATCCCAGTACCTCTGCCAACTAGTCCCAGGGCCAACACGAAGGAGGTAAATCACGAGCGGCTACTAGCCAGGCTACTAGCCTTTAGAATAGTGACTAGCATATAAGAAAGACATTTTATCTCGGTTTTACCGAAATTTGAACTCCAGACTTCATTGTGATAACACCTCATGCGCTAGCCACTAGATCGTCCCGAGGGGACACCGGAAAGATAAACTTATGAATTATGATCAAGTATAGGTGATTATCGTCATTAAAAAAACAGCATAAACATGATTTCAGTAACATGTGTACTTTCAGTAACTAGTCATTTTGTTTAAACACAAATTCATTTCTCAGTGAGTAGATATATCAGATTTTGCTCTGGAACAATCTCTATTTCATAACCAACCTGCAATCGAGTTAGACGAAAGATCACTTCTTTTTTTTGAAAGAGGAGCAATGAGGCTGAAGGTAAAGAGACTAAAACCTTACCTTTCAAATCCCCTACGAATGTTAACAATCTCTAAGAACGCTGGATGAATAAAAGATCTTCTTTCCTTCGAAATTGACATAAGCAGTGGCAAAGTGTGATTCACCATTGTCGTTCAAGCAATTGATTTGATTTTCGAACATCCCAGAGTAAGCTCCAATTCATCGGATGCGCAGACCTCATGGATCGTCTCCCCCTCCCATGCTTTCACCAATGCAACAGCTGTAGGAGCGGTATTGTTGCTGCTACCGAATGCAAAATCATCCGACGCGCCATTGGATGTCTGAACATCACCATGGTTGTTCCCTCCGTGAACCGGAGAGCATGTCCCGCTCTGTCCAGGAGTCCACATTCTGGAGCCACTAACTTCGTTGCAAAAACCAAAAGGATTAGGTGACACAAGGGTGAAAGTGGGTGAAGAAGGGCCGCCAGAAGGCAGACGTAAACCGGCAAGCCTGGAAGAATCAGGAGTTGCCCAGGCACCAGGGCTTGGCGGCATGGAGGATGGTAAGTAATTATTGTTGAAACCAGCCCAAGGTGGCAGGCTGTTTAACTCATTCCAATCCTTTTCGGTGCATGGGGATTGCACAGACGAGGAGCTCAGTGGAGGGGATACAGGTGCACTTATGGATCCCCCATGCAAGTATAGATGAGGGAGGTTTGTAAGCCATGGAGCCAGAGAGTCGCCTCGAACATCGCTAGTATTCTTGCCATTCGTGATCAAAGTTGATGATGCAGGACTTGCTAAGGTTGATGAAACTGGGCTGGGATTATAAGATACACTAGGACTTGGCTGGTAAGATGAACTAGGGCTTGGGGAAGCCGATGGTCCGATAATCTCTACAGATTTGACTGGTCTGCTTCCCTGCACATTCAAACATGTTTCAGTTTCAATCTGGATTTGCTTTCAATCAACATAAGAGAAACTTGTAATGTTCTGCATTACAACATTTGGAAAGAAATATTCAGACTATCATTGCCAATTGGCAATTTCTGTGAAATGTTCTTAATCTATCTCATAAAAGGATGAGCTTTTGAATTTAGATCAGTAAACATACAAAAGATTCAAAGCTTAAACTCTATGGAAGCTACTACACATAATAAATCAACGTGATTAGGTGTTGAAATATCAATCTTCAGCTAACAAACAAAAAGTAGAGTTGAACTCTGATAAGGTCATAATGTTGACAAGTTGAACAAGCCTTCTATCTTGACTAGATTGAGTTCTAGACCCTCTGTTACTAGTCCAGCCGGCTAGCAATCATCATGAGGACACCAACACAATTAGCCTTCTTTTCAAAGCTTAAGACTTTGACTGCTTATGTTGATGCCAATTTGCCCCAAACAAAAACAACAAGCAAATGCAGTTGTCAAACATTCTCATGGAACACCACAGAAAGAATGCATGGAAGGAACAAAGTAGGACATCTCAATTCTCATCATCTATAAGCCTGCCTTTCTCATCGACTACTTGTCCATGGAATTTACTGCAACTTGCCATGGCGATGGCGCGTTGACTTCGACAAGAGGATGACGGAGGGCGAACGCCATGTCCATAGCCGCCTCGGACCGGATCGGGACGGCGGTGACGAAGATGCGATTCGGTGGCATCGGACCGTGGAAGGCGGGCATGGGTTGCGTGAGGCGTGGCTGAGCTCCCCAGAGAGAGAGAGAAAAAAAAAGAGGATCTTTGAAAGACAAAAATGGCATTGCAATGGAAGAACAAATAACGAGGTTAATTGTGTGAAAACAAATGCGGGAAACATTTGGGGGGAGACGAATCGAACGATCCCGGCCTTCGGTCAAAGTGATGGACCGAGACTGCGTCGCGTGGACCGCCCGCGGTAGACGTTGAATGGGGGCCAGTCGCTAACTTGCGCCGCGGCAGCACCGGCAGCGGCGAGCTGAGGTAGCTCCGCTACGAGCACGGCAGCGATCTCGCGCCGTGGCACGCGATTTTTTTTCTTTTCTAATTGATAGGTTTGAAGTCAAACGACGGAGGATGAGGAGGAGAGAGAGGGGGAAGCGACGGTGGTGATGGTTGTTTGTTTACCTGGCGGTAGGTGGTGCCGTCCTCCTCGACGGTCCACCCGGCCTCCTCGCAGAGGGCCTTCAGCACGGCATTGTTGTCGCAGTGCTTGGGTAGACTGTAGTTTCCGAACGCCCGGAGGCCAGCGTAGATCTTCGCCGCGATCGCCCGCCGCCTCCTCTCCCGCCGCATGTTGTTCTCCCGCTCCCTCCACGTCGCCATCCTCGCCCCCGACGTCATCTCCTTCGGTGGCAGGGTTAACTCATCCCTCCGCAGCCACCCCTGGCCGAGCGAGATCCACAGATCCGGCGAGGAAAATCGCCCCGGGAAGAACAAGACGAGAGATTTGGGGACGAAGCTCGATTAAAACGGAACACCAGCAGTGAGGTAGTCAAACACGCAACATTAATGCCCACATAATACTAGAATATTTACGCAAATGCCACCGTTGAACACGGGTCGTCCACATGATCCCCCTCCTCCCTCGTGCTGCAGTGCTGGCTCGCGAGCCGCGTGAACCGGGTCACGCGATTTGGATGCCGCGTGGAGTAGCGACAAAAGACACGAATTCCTCGTGAGGTCGTAACCTGAACGGCCTATTTAATCATTACAAAAATTTTATTTTAATAAATTATAAGAGCAAAAGATAATATTTAAAACTATTAAATTTTAATAACCGGAAGGGAAACGCTACCGGGCCGAGGGAACCACTCGATAGCCCACGTGCGGTGACCAAGTCAGGCGAATTGTCAGAGTCACACCAGCGGGCTCCAGCGGAGTAGTTCGGATCCTCTATCCTGAACTCCCGTGTTCCCATAACCCTTTATCAATCGGATAATTATAACATTTTTAAGATGTATATAACATCCTCATAATATGCACAACATCCATGAGATATAATCTGAACTGTTCGATCGACGAGCTGGACATAGAAAAAAAAAAAAGTAGATCCGCTACCTTAGCGGCTCCCATAATGCCAGCCTCACGAATATGGAGGGAGGTTTATGCAGGTACACAGGTCATAGACGCATGGCGGGGTACACTCCAGGTCGTCAGTTCCTGAAAATCGACCTATGGCCATTACGCAGATATACCATGCGTCCACTCTGTGCTACGTCCTCGGGGCAACGAGCTGGACATAGAAGATATAGAAGTTCAGGACACAGGATTCGAACTCTCGATGGAGGACACAAGATGGGTTCATGCAGAGAAAGTAAAATATGGAAGGTGTAGAAGAGACAACTAACTCAAATTAAAATAATTATTATTAAGGAAAATGAATATCATTAGAATTTTATAAAAAGTTTATGATTGTAGATTTTTTTTTTTTGCCAGGGCTAAGAATAAGATATGGGGTATTATCATATGAAATCTTAGAATAAAAAATATGGCGCGTTCTTCTATGTCTTAGCCACTTGTACTAATGGTTAGTAACCAACCATGATTTACCTCCTTCGTATTAGCCTAAGGATGAGTTGATGGGGATATTAGGAGCGAGCGAATCACCTTTTACCACATGAAGAGCTAAGAATGAGAGTAAAGTGTCATGGTTATATATAGATGACCACAACGATGGTTTTTTCTTTCTTTATATATATATATATATATCTCATATGTTTCTCACATTCTATCCTCAAGTTATGTGAAGGGAAGTAAATCATGAGTAACTACTAAACATAATAGTAACCAGTGAATAGAAGAGAGTAGAAATATAGTTACTAGCCAAGAATTGACCCCTAAATCTCATGGTGGTAATATATCATACACTGGCCAATACCCCATTTATACATACAAGAATGATACTTTGTACACTCTTTCTTGATCGACGGTGGGAGACATCCGATGTGGATGATATAACATGGCCAAAACTTTTTGTTATTTCCCTCTCTCATATCTACAAGTAACTATTTTCTCTCTCTTACATGTAAGGTATTGCTGGTTTGTACCAATCAGTACCAAAGTGGTATTGGTCTTTAAAGACCAATATCAACCAACACCAATGCTAGTTTGAAACCAGCACCAGCTGATGCTGGTCTTACTAGTTGGTGCAATGGTGCAGGTCTTTAAAGACTAGCACTGTACGCTGATGCTAGTATTTAAAGACTAGCGCTGATGAGAGTCTTTAAAGATCAGCACCAACGTTGGTTTTGAAACCAGCATCAGCGTTGGTGCTAGTCTTTAAAGACCAATACCACATTAGTGTTGGTTTCAAATGAGCACTGGTGTTGGTTTCAAACAAGCGTTGGTGCTAGTTCCAAACAAGCGATGGTGTTGGTCTTTAAAGATCAACACCACATTAATGTTAGTTTCTAGAAATCAACACCAACACTAGTGCTAGTTTTAAACCAGCACCAATGTTGGTACTGGTTTTAAACAAACACTGGTGCTGGTTTTTAAAGACCAATACCAAATGCAGGAGAGATAAAAGAGTTGCATGCAGATGAAAGAGGGAAAACAAATCATTTTTGGCTACGTCAGATCATCCACGTTGGATGTCTCCTACCATCACTTAGGTAAGAGTGTGCAGGGTATCATTCTTGTATATATATGTGAAGGTCCATGTTAAGCCGGCTAGAGGGAGACGAATGACCCTGAAAATAAGTATGAAAATCACTTGCTATTTGAACTAAGTAAGGACATAATATTAGCAAAAATAAATAACTAACATAAAAAAATAACTAAAGAAAATAAGAAGATTCAAAGAGTTACTTGGTTATAAGCTAAGCGGTTCTTAATCCAAGATAATGAAAAACTCACTAACAAACTCCTTTGTTGAAGGTGAAATAGCCTCTTATAAACGTTGATAGCTCAAGAAATTAGTTAGAAAATGAATACAAGAGTTGATGAATAATTCCTAGCCCTAGGGCTTTTTTTATAGTCTATTGAAAAAAGTTACCATTGCTTGAAGACATCTTTAAAGGAATCTAGGGTGCCTCCAAAAGGATAAAAGATTATTCTTTTCTCAATGGTATCCTAACGACTACTGGTCATTGGAGGCGCCTCTATGGAAGCTCCAGGGCGCCTCCAAGAGAGACGCGAGAACGCCTATAAGGGAGGCTCGAGGGTGCCTCCAATCCAGAGGTGCAAGGGAACTTCCAAGCTCCTTTAGGGCACTTCCAAGCTCCTTTAGGGCATCTAGTTAACCTCCAATCAGTTAACTCTTCCTCGTGCTTTTTTGGGTGATTCTTCAACCGTCCAGAATTGAACTCACCTAAACACAACTCTGATCTTCTCCTCGAGTATGCTTCCTCCAGGCTTCTTGTCTCTCGAATGCTCCGCACACGTCATTCTTGTCTACTAGTGTACTCTTCGGCAACTTTTTGTCCCTTGAATGCATCGAACCCATCAACTTGTTCCCCGTGCTATCCTTTTCGCTCACCACATCTTCTGCTCAACTTCTTGTGTTCCTAGTTTCTGTACACTCAAATATAAGACATCAAAATAATAAAATTTAACTTAACTTGGTTGACCATATTAAAACTAACCCAGGGTACTTATAATATATGATGGCAAAAGACGATTCGCTTGTCCCAATACCTCTGTTAATCTGTTCTTAAGCTAAAATAGAAGCAGTGAATCAGAAATAGATACTAATCTTAGGTAGTTAAATAGCACATAGGATATATATAGAGAGAGGGGTCTCGTTTGGGCTGCAGCCGTGGTCAAATCTACACGATGTGGCATGAACTATGTACAGTAGAGCAAAATGTTAGGTGAGTAAGGACCCTTCAATATGTAAGTAATTAAGATACGATGAGTAGTAGGTATATATGAAAGAAAAAGATTCATTAGCCTCTAAAATATATTTATATGTGGGAGATTAAGAGACATATATAAATTAGATATCCATCAATCATTTCACTAATTAATTCTGATTTAATGACAATTAATTATAATAATTTAGTTTCTATAGATATCTAATTAATTAGAGGATGGTAACTTATTATTATAATAAGACAAGCGATCAATTTCTAATGAATACATATTGTTAGGAAAGGAAAAAACTTTTATTTTTTTATCACTTGACCGCTGACTATAAATTGATACTATAATTTATCTCAATTTATATAATTTAGGAAGATGAGATGATTTACAATTGATCCGGTGGTGCCCCGCCCCGTACGAGGTCATTGCCACGTGGAAGGTCAAAGTCAAGGGGTCAACGTTCCTGACAATCGTCCGACCGGGCGGTCTTCTCGGTCCGATCGGACTAAGAATCAACTGTATCGATGTTATCACAGTTCGGCCAAGCACCAAGCTTCCGACGCTCAAAGACTATTGTATCAACAGGGCATACGCCGAGGGGTAGGGAGTTTGGCCGATCGGACAATCCATTCGGCCAGAGGTTAGATCACAACCAACAAGATGAAAACGTGATTGGATAGGCGACATTCAAGCATGGGTTCTACTCAGCGTCACAACGGATCCCGGATAGTGGGAGCCTGGCCGAGCAGCTCACCCGCTCGGCCTGGACATCGACTTCATAAATAGAGACCGACCGAGCGGACCACCCACTCGGCCTACTAGTAGACAAAAGGAGAATCGATCGATATCCTCTTCGAGACCCACACAACCGACAGACAGCATGGTTGGCGACATTGTCAGACAGAGAATCGTACGACGGAAGTTTCCACTGTCTTGTCAGGATATGCTCGGGTTATTGAGGTATGGCGGCAGAGGTACTTTTTCTGACACGTCCTTACTGGGAATGCTTTGAGAAGCGTGCATGCATCGAGAAGTATGCACGCCTGCCCCCGGGGTCCTATATAAGGACCCCCAAGCTTCGACGAAGGTATGGTCATTCTACTGTAGCTACTGTTACGCTGTTGCATTCGCTTCTCTTCTTCACTTCTTTGTCACCGTCGGAGACCTGACTTGAGCGTCGGAGGGTCATCGCCAGGGAACCCCTCTCCGGCTCGGCACTGATGTCTTGTAGTTGCAGGTCTACATCAACAGGAGGTCCACGTAGAATCCACACCTCTTCGACTCGAACAGGATCAACAATTAATTATAATATTTTAATCTCTATTAACATCTCCCTCTCATTATTAGTTAGAAATTAATGGTAGTGGGATTATTGTATGAATCGTAGAGTTGTATGCATGTATCTAATTCATTTCCCTTAATTATTTAGTAATTACAATTCCATTCAATTTATTAGCAGTAATGTGGCTGAGCTCATGGCAAAAAAAGACCCGTATAAACAATATTATAAAATCAATAATTAAATATTAAGTACATAAATAAATATTTTTAATAAACTGAATGAATATCATAAAAAAAAAAATTAGAGAGAGCAGCCAGAGCTGAGCTTGATCCCGTCTGAAAGCTAAGTCAAATAGACCGCCGGATGAGGTGCACGAAATGTTGACTGAGTCGCGAAGTCCCGGAGGAGGGTATGCTGAGATTGCTTCTATGTTGACCAAGTCTTCAGAAGTCCTCTGGTCAACGCTACCTGCAGCCAGTGACCGAGTTGACCCGGCCCCCAGTACCCCGATGCTCGAGGCAGATCCAACGAATATATTGTTGGTGCAATATCCCTCAGGTCAAGGTTGACCTGGTTAACCAAGCTTGAGTCTTGGTTTGTGTTTAGATGTTTGACAATACAAG
>JBBMJZ010413103.1:4144454-4154927 GCA_037833815.1 Zingiber zerumbet | reverse complement strand
CATCAATAGGTATGGTTTACCTACTTCCATTACCTCCTCTCCATCTCATTCATGTAGGGCCTGCATGGAATCTAAAAATCATAAGCTACATTTCTCTTCATCTGATCACGTTTCTAATTTTCCACTTGAAATAATCCATTCTAATGTTTGGGGTCCTGCACCTATTTTATCTAATTAAGGTTTCCAATATTATGTTACCTTTATTGATCATTTTAGTAAATATACTTGACTCTATCCTATGAGAAGGAAATCTGATTTATTTGATATTTTCTGTAATTTTCAAATTCAAGTTGAACGATATTTTAATCGTAAAATACTCTCTTTTCATTCTAATTGGGGAGGTGAATATCAAGCTCTCCATCGTCATCTTGTCTCTTGTGGAATTGTTCATCGAGTTTCTTGTCCTCACACTCTAGAACAAAATGGCTCTACTGAGAGAAAACATAGACATATAGTTGAAACTGCCTTAGCTCTTCTTCATCATACATCAGTTCCACGTAAATTTTGGGATGAAGCTATTAGCATTGCAATATATCTCATAAATCGACTTCCTACTCCATTGCTCAATCATAAGTGTCCTTTTGAAAAATTTTATAACCAAATCCCTGATTACACTTTCCTTCGAATTTTTAGTTGTGCATGTTATCCATGGTTACGCCCCTACTCTAAACACAAACTTGACTCTCGTTCACTACAATGTATTTTCCTTGGTTATAGCAATTTGCACCATGGTTATCGTTACTTGCATATATAAACAAGACGAATTTATATTTCATGACAGGTTACTTTTGATGAGTCTCTATTCCCTTTTTCAGTAACTTCTTCGATCTCTCCTCTAGATACAAGTGGCGCCTTCTTAATGTCATCTAATATTGTCAGAAGTGATGGTATTGTAGGTCCTGCTCTAGAGCTCTCTAATAACTCTCCTATACCATCAGAATCACCTCAGGTTGCTGCTCTAATCTTGGAAGCCTCATCGGTCAAAGATATGCTCTATAGTTCTGGATCCTCGGATAATGCAAGTCCGTCATCTAATCACCATGTCAGCCTACTTCCTTGTCGTCATTAACAAGTGACTCAGATGATAATGCTCCTCGTCGCATGCTTCCCATTAGTGACATTTATGAACGTTGCCCACCAAATGGAACTTGATATCCCCTTCCACGAGCTCTAGTGATATCTTCAAAATCTATTGAACCAACTTGTTTTACACAAGCAAGCAAGGATCCAAATTAGTGTAGTGCAATGACTACATAATTTGATGCACTTCTTCACAATGGAACATGGAGTCCACTTCTACACACTCCCTTAATGAATGTTGTGGGCTCTAAATGAGTATTCCGTCTTAAGTATTGAACGGGTGGTTCTCTTGAACGGTACAAAGCTAAAATTGTAGCCAAAGGATTTAGTCAACAACTAAGTATTGACTTCAATGATACTTTTAGCCAGTCATCAAAATTACATCTATCAGACTATTATTATTGATAGCTGTTAGTTCTAATTGGCTTGTACGTCAATTGGACATTTCAAATGTGTTTCTCCATGTTCATCTTGAAGAAATTGTATTTATATATATGGAGCAACCATCTAGGTTCATTTATCCACAATTTCCTTCTCATATTTGCCAACTTAAGAAATCCTTATATGATCTTCGAAAAGCTCCTCGTGCATGGTTTCATCGACTATCTAATTGGTTACAAGCTCAAGAATTTTCTGGATCAAAGACCCACTCATCTCTATTTCACAAATATAATGATGGATCTATGATATTTTTTCTTATCTATGTGGATGACATCCTGATAATTGACAATGATCATAAGGATATCACAACTTTATTAAGTCTTCTCAATCAAGAATTTCCTACTCGAAATTTAGAGCAATACATCTCACAGTAAATCATATCTTTCATGCTTGTATAAAATATGTAGAAATTGATTTTCATTTTATTTGTAAACGTGTGGCAACTCAACAATTATCCGTCTCTTATATTTCTACTGAAGATCAAATCGCTAATATCTTTACTAACTCATTATCTAGGCAGCGTTTCAATAAGTTAACAAGCAAACTCATGGTCAAAGATCTCTTGTTAAGTTTATCGAGGAGTAAAAGAGATAAAAAATAATCATCAGAATTGACCAGATCAACTAATCAAATCAAATCAAATTAGTATTAGAATTATTCTAATAATTCTATTATAATTCTCAGAATAATTTTGTTATTTATTAATTGGTCAATTGACCACGTACTTCTTAAATATTATATATATATCTTACTTAAATATTACATATCTTACTATCCTTAAGACAACTTTCAATAAACAATAAAATTTATTATTATTCTCATATTCTTTCTTGTTGTCTTTCTATTCTTCTTGTTTTTCTAACCAGCATGGCGTTGTCGAAGGCAGTGTAGCTAGAGAATTTCTCGTGCGGCTCGTGATCGTCGTCGATGCTTCAGGTGAGAGCTGTTAGCGATGGCGTGAAGAACTCCTACTCCGCCTTGCAATGATCCGGAACAGCGATGATGAGATGGAGTCCCAGTGCGAGCGGCGTTCGTGTTCAATAAGGAGTTGGCAAAGATGGTGCATGTCATTGCAGGAAAGCCGGGTCACCGCGGAAGTCATCGTTGCAGTTGAACCGGCACGTGCGCTTCTTGACGTCTTCAGGACCAATTAATGTCGTCGTGTCCGACCTCGCCGGCTGCAGCGTGCATCACGCTGAGGTTGAGGAAGGCGAGGGAGGAGTTCAACACCTTCTTGGCAGCCCACAATGCTTAGCTAATTAATTAATTTTAATGCGTTATGTTTTTTTTTTTATTTATTTATTTTCACATATGTTGGACTGTTGTCGAGCTAACCATGCAATACTAGTTGACTACGCGTACGTGGTTCCACTGAGATATTTTCATAGATTTTTAAATATTGAATATGATAAAAGAAATTCTAATAAAACTTCTTTTCTTCGTCAGCAAAAATGTGAACATGAACAGGAAAACAAATTAAAGTCATTCATTATTGAGCTCTTGTGCACAAGCAAAGTAAGGAGTAAAACACACGATAAGAAATTTGCCAAACAAAAGATTTACTTGATCAGTTTCGTTGTTCATTATTTCTTGCACTTTATCCTAATTCTACTTTTGCACTCTTGTTCCATCGTCTATGCTCATCCTTAACGGTATTACACGCATAAATACAAAATTTTCCATGAAGTACTTATCCAAACAAATACATGTCCAACAAAATAAAACTATTCATCTTAGAGACAAAAAAAAAAAAAAAAAATGCATGCGTACATGTCAGACGTGTGTGCTACTGAAACAAAAGGTTGCCCAAGTGTTACGAGTTCAATTTTGGTATGACATTTCCCTTTATCTTTTCCTTGTAATTTTAAGATGATCCATATATATGCAAATGTTCAAGTTTTGTTAATGTTGCAAGCATGAAATTTAGTTCAACATACTTGCCATTACATCCATGTACACCCAGACAAATTATACTCAAACAGATTAAAGGCATTTTCCAACTGAAACACTGCTTTGAATCTAACAGTAGAGATATTTAAGAATTGAATTGCAATATCAGGAGATCAAATTCAGGGGGAAAAGTTGCATGCATGCACCTTCTCATGCATCAAGTCATCATCTTCCTCATGCAATTTAACTTTGCTGCTTTGCAGTCAAATTAAGAAAACAAATTTAAAAGCAGAAATTATAATATAATGGAAGTAATCAGTTAGACCTAAGTAATTAACAGTCCCATTGCAGGTTTTCCATTGAAGTAGTCCCACTGCAAAACTCAGCTTCAGCAGCCAAAAATGCACTCTCTATCATGTCAAGGTCAAGGGTTGTGGCATATGAGGCCTCCACTTGATGAGCTTGCGCTTGCTGAAGACCCTGCTTTAAATTTAGTGCCCCCATTGCACCTTCATGCCAAATGTTCTCATCCAAGCAACCGAAACCTGAAGCTTGTTGATGGCCAAAGCAAGAGGAGGACACGTTTGTGTAATCCAAGGAAGAGGAAGAAGAACCACCATTGGCAGTGAAGTCGAACGAACCTTGCGAATTGTCGATCATCTGATCCTTGAAGCCCATCAGGAGCTGATGATCACTGATCATATTCTCTTGTTGGCACTGGAAGTTGGGCACAGGAATTGCACCCGCCGCACTCTGATTATGAGAGGGAAGAGCATTAGAGTTAGCTATTAATGGCGGCAAAATTGTCTCCAAATTAGGGAGTACTGAGTTGAAGCCGCAGTGATCCACAGGGCTGGTGTGCTTCATCTTGTCAAAGCTTTTGATAGGAGGGCTAATGGTGAAGGGTGCCGGATGAACAGACTGCCCATAGCCGAATCTAGAAAGCTCGTCGGAATTATTATTCATGGTGGTAACAGATCGAGAAGAAGATAACAAGTTGTGTGTCTTTGGATCCAGGCCTTGTGCCATCAGCTTCTTCTTGATGCATGAGTTCCAAAAGTTCTTCACTTCATTGTCTGTTCTTCCAGGAAGATGCTTTGCGATCTGAGCCCATCTGAGTTGATATTGATAGATCTCGATTCATAGTTTCCTACATAAAAGTGTGTGTTTGCTTTTGAATCAATTTGGATTAGTGTTGACTTACCTGTTGCCTAGGATTCTATGGACGTCAATTATAATTCTCTCTTCTTCTGCTGAGAAGGAACCTCTTTTCAGGTCAGGCTTCAAGTAGTTGATCCACCTAAGTCTGCAACTCTTTCCACATCTCTGTAACCCTGCAAAGATTGATTCCAACTTACATATTCAGAGATCAGATCAAGAAATATAGATTCAATTATATGGAGAAGATCAGAGAGAGAGAGAGAGAGAGACCGACCTGCTTCTTTAGGGACAGTGCTCCAGCAGCTGTGGCCATGTTTGGTGATATGGTCGATGAGCTTCTCATCTTCCTCAGGAGACCAGAGGCCTCTCTTGACCTTCTGCTTGGCGCAGCAGAGATGACCCATGAACAAGTATTATCTGTAACCTTCTAGTCACCTCACACTCACTAAAACTTATATATGTACAGCCTCTCAAGGGATAAAATTAACAAGGAAAGAAAGAAAGAAAGAAGTAACTTGGTATGTACTCATGCAAGCAATTTCTTGTGGGATTGCAGGAACTGGTCCGAAGACTAAACAAGGAAGCAATTCTAAGTTATGATAGGAAAGAAAATTCCCCGGATTATATAATTAAATACTGCCGTCGGTGTTATCTGATACAAGAGAAGGACTTTTGGTGAAAGATCAATTCAACTTACTAACCTTATGATCGATCGACTTGGGTTCCAGAACATTATACACGTTAACTCTGTGCAGAGTTAGGGAATACTTCCAGTTCTACTCTTGCATGGCACCAACAGTGTACGAGAAGTAATATTTTATATATACTCTGCATGCTGCCACTAAAGAATTAATGAATTACTGAACCAGGAAAAGCGATTTGAAATGAAAGGCAAAAAGGGAGATTTGGTGATGTCTTATGGGACAATCCAATGATTAGGTGAGTGCAATAAAGTGAGAAAGAGATAGAGGGAGGAAAGGGCACCACGAGTGGCATTAGTAATTTGCTTTCGCCCAAGTTCACTATCACAAAGCTGCGCAAAGGCCAAAATTTTGATACTGATTAGAGAACTTGGCTTCTCTCTTTTCTCCACTAGAGAATATAATGGCTTGGTTGTTTTCTAGAGTTCCACCGTATCCGTATGTTTTGTCTTATTTTGTTTTATTTTTTGCTGTTTTAATCTTTATAATCGATTCAATATCATCCTTTAAATTTTAAATTATTATAGTTTTGATTCGGGACTTGGAATCAAACTATATCTGTCCACACATGTTTAAAATTTAAAAATTTATATTTATTAATTACTAGATATCTATAATTGTCAATTTTTTATCCAAATTTTATTATTATTTTTAGGAGTTTTTATTTTTATAGTATTTAGGATATTTTTAATATTTCTGATTAAAATAGCATCTTGATTTATAAAGTCTATATAAATTTCTATCTGGAAGGAAAATTTTAATGCAACAGTAAAGTTGCTATCATGTAACCAAACTTTCTCTTGTAAAAAGAAATTTCTATCTAGTTACGTTATCCTTAAATTAATAATAAATTATTTTTTTAATAAACAGTGAACTTTCCACCCTGTCAGTATTTGGCAGTCTTTATTATTATTTTCTTAAAATAAAGCATTTTTAAAAATATATATATATATAATCACTAATCCTAAAAATATTTGTATTCCATTATGTCGTAGTTGTTATATGTTAAATCAAATAAATTAACTCAATTTAATCAAAATTATTACAGGTAGAGTATACATTATTATATTAAAATATACTCTCTTCTAATTAAGTTGGTTAAAATTATTTCAAAACTCCAGTAATCATTGATAATAGTTGCTAATTTTATAATTGTAGTGATGATGAACAATAACTATTACAACAGTGTTCGTTCTATTTTAATCAAGTTGAAATGATTTTAATTAAATAATTCTGATTAAATTAATAAAAATTATTTTAATAATAATAATAATATTTATATAATAATTTTGATTAAATTAAAATAATTTTAACAGGGTATCACCTCCCTATAGTTACAACTTACAATCATAGCGACCGAGAAAAGTATATACAGAATAAAAAATATGTAAGAGGTTATTTTAATATTTTTATAAAAAAACATTCTTTTAATAAAAATAATAATAAATGCTTTTTAATTCATTTAATTTTCTGAGTCGCCAATTGGCGGGATGAGTGAGTAATAAGGCAAGAAGGTCCAAACAAGTTGATGTAAAATATAATTATGGAAACGTGTGTACCAATTCCGTTGACTTTTTTTCATGGATGAATTGAGAAATCATAATAATAATAAAAAAAATCATTCCATGCATTAACGAATAATATTGAACAGAGATTTTCAAGTGATAACCAATAGTTAGATGATGAATAAATATTTTTAATTAAAAATTAAAAATAATTTAATTAATAGATAATAAAATAAAATAAAATTTATTTAGGTGTACATGATAATATAATAAAAGATAGATGATAGAAATATATATATATAATTGATTCCAATATAAAATTTTATTATTATTGGACAGAAAGCTGTGATCAAAGGCAATCTATAACCATCACGTTTTTTATATTTATTTGATAGGCAAAATATGAGACCGGACCGTCGTCCGTATCTTTTGAAAACTTCTCATCCTATTAAACGATATATTTAAAAGGCTGAAATGAAAAGATAAATTGGCCACAACGCATAGCAATTGACAACGCATCAATCCATGGCGTCCGCTCCTCCTCTTCCTCTTCTTCTTCTTCTTCCCATTTTGCTACTGCTTTCCGGCTCCGCGCCGTCGACGGCAAACAGCTGCCATCACCATCCGTACAACGAGAAGTTGACACACCTCCACTTCTTCTTCCACGAGATCTACGGCGGCCCCAACGCAAGCACCATCACGGTGGTCAACCCTCCCAACACGAGCTCCTACACCGCCCTCGGCAGCATCGGGGTCGGCGATAACTACCTCCGGGAGGGCGCGGAGGCGGGGTCGAGGCTGCTGGGGAGGGCGCACGAGCTGGCGGTGGCGGCGTCGTTGGGCACCCCGACGGCGTACCTGTCGCTGTTCAACTTCTTCTTCACTGCTGGAGAGTACAATGGGAGCAGCATTTCTATTTTCGGGAGGGCGGTGCTGACGGAGGTCATGGACAGGGCCATCATTGGCGGCAGCGGCAAGTTTCGGATGGCCCGCGGCTACACGATAAGCAAGTTGGTAAACAGGACCGTGGCAGGTGACGTCATCTACCTCGTCGTCGAATACGACGCCTACATATATCACATGGACGAGTGATCCGCGCGACGTTATAATAAAAGTTATAAACTTCGGCTTTTGTTAGTTAACGACCACGTAGTAATTTTCTAAAATTATCAAATTATATGGGATGATTTTAAAATTATTAAATTATGTATCTAATTCTCATTTATTTTACCAGTCGACTAGTTTTATAGAGAATCTATTTCGATCTGCAAACGTCAAAATTTTAAATAAACCAATGAACTGAATTTTAAAATCAGTGAATTGATTTTTTTTTCCTAAAATTAATTTTAGATAAAATTAGTTAGTAGATCAAATGATTTAGATTAATATGAAATTAATTTTTATACGTTGAATTATCTTTCCTAATTATATTCATATTCTCAAATATCAATATCAATATAAAAATATTTAAAAATTTTAATTTATGTTCAAAAAATCATTACTATCAATATATTTAGTCAAATTTATATTTGAAAATATGAATATAATCAGGAGAACTAGTTGAACACATAGGATCTAATTTCATGCCAGATTTTTTTTTAACACAGATTAAATTTTTCAAATATATTCATATTTAAAAAACTATTGAGGGTATAGATATAATAAGGAGAGATAAACGAACACATAGAAACTAATTTCATATAAATCCGAAGTCATTTAATCCACCAACCGATTTTAGACAAAATCGGCTAATATATTAAATGTCAAATTGACGTTTGAGAGTATAGATATAATCAGGAGAGATAGCTGAACACATAAGAATTAGTTTCATATCAATTTGAGATCATTTAGTTTATCAACTAATTTTATCTAAAATCAACTTTGAAAATAAAAATATGATTTATTTAAAATTTTAATATTTTGACCCATAGTAAAATCGATTCAATTTATTTAAAATATTAGTAGAATGATAAGGATAAAATAAAAATTAAATATATAATTTAATAATTTTAAATCTATCTACAAGCTTATCAACATAATCAAATAAAAACTGTATAAACTTTCACGTTATTTTTCTCCATTTTTTACTAATGGCCTTGAACTAAGAGAGAGAAAATAATCAATTAACTAAGCATGTGTCATTGAGTTTCCGAGACCGCGTGTATATAAATTTTATTCTCTCGCCTCTTAATCATTAATTATAAGTTCATCTTATAATTTATTTTCTTTTGTATAATCCAATGATAAAAGAATCATCTTTTACTATTTAACTTTTATATATTAAAATTTCTTTTATAATCATTAGATTCAAATTATCATTAATAATGTTGGTTATAAATTGATTTTATAATTTATCTTTTTCACGTAATGAAGAGACTGTAAAACTGTGAAAGTGTCTGGGACATAATGATCTTTTATTATATAACTTTTATATATCAAGGTTTCTTTTATAATCGTCAGATTCAAGTCTCAATGGATCTCGGTCGTCGAATTCAATTAAAGTTCATGAAACTACAAAGTTTGTTTTCTCGTGTTTTTAGAAAATTTCTAACGTGAATTAGTTAAAAACACAAAAATTTGAATGATTCTTTGATACATTACTTGATCTATTGTATTGTTGTCGTGTATTATATTGGACTATATATTCAAAGTCAACATGAGCTTCTTTGACTAAAGAAGTCAACAAAAATCAATTTTTTAAAATGAAATTTTAAACTAAAATGATGATATATAAGCCAACTAATTGGTGAAAAATTGTCGTATTGTTTGTTTATTTTGGTAAATAAAAAAATGATTAGCACCTTAGGCAGCTAATTGAATAAATAAACTAATCAATTAAATTCAATTTGAGCAAATATCTCTGAATATTTAGAAACTTATATTTTAAAGGTACCTTAAATTACCTCCAATAAACTATTATGTTCCTATTAAAATTTCCTTTAAAAAAATAAAGAGAAAAAAAATTAATCTGTATTTGGAACGTTAGAAATATATATATTTTTATTTCTCATTTATTCTTTTTATTGAAATATTTGATAAACTTTTACTATGTTTTTAGGATGCACACAAAAATGTAATAACGTTAAATAATTTAAATTTTTTAGATAAATTTGTTTAAATTTATTTTAAAATTATTAAAATGAATGAAAAATATTAATATAGAAAAGGGATTAGGATCCATGCAATACAGAAGTGGAAGTGGCAATTTGACCCGATATGAAAACATGACTTGAATCGAATAAAATAAAATTATGTTAGGGTCCGATCTTATTAGATTGAGATCGATCTAATTGACATGATTAATAAATGGTTGAGTTTGGATCAATCTAAAATGACTCGATTATAATCTGCGAACTCATTTTTAAATATTTCTGGATCACTGTTTCTGATTGAGTTTGGGTTAAAATAAGTATATTTTTATAAAATGAGTCTTTATTGGGTCAGGTTCGGATTGAGCTCGGTTAAGATGAGCATGTTTTTATAAATAAGTTATTTCGGGTTGGGTCGGATTCAGGTTAGATTAGGATTATGGATCATTTTAGGTCAGGTTCAGATCAAATACAGATAAACGAGTCGATTCAGGTCGAATAATTTGATCCAAAATATTAATTAGATCGGGTTTGAGTTTTGATGTTCGACCCATCCACCCTCTAACCCAAATCCACCAACCCAGACTTGACCTAAATTGCCACACT
>JBBMJZ010413103.1:4123658-4137691 GCA_037833815.1 Zingiber zerumbet | reverse complement strand
GGTCGGTCAGCCCAAGTGCCGATCAGACCTAGGGGACTTATAGCTCCACTCGGTGTCAAGATATACAAAATAAATCCGAACGGTCCTAGTGACAACCAATCATACGAGGCTTAGCTCCCCATCCAGTTAGGGGTAGTCTCCCAGCACACAGTAGAGGTAGTCTCCCTGTATATAGTTGGACGAACTACGATATGTTCCGACTTACAGAGCCAAGGCACTTTACATACAGTCGGTCAACCCGACAACACAACTCTCAACATACAACCAGTTGACCCTAGAGCTAGTCAGACTTATAGCGCCAAGGCACGCATCATATGGTCGATCGGATATGGTGCCAATCGGACCTTCGGGACTTAGGTCTCCACTTCTCATGTGCTAGTCTCTCATCATACAGCCGAACAAATATAGGTTAGGTCAAACTGCCTCCAGGGAACATCATTGTAAGGGAATTGCAACAGTTTGTCAAAAAATAACAGCTACTTGTTAGGGAATATTTCACTACTACATCATATACCTATGATGGAACCTTCCTGTGATGGTGATTATACATCTGCCAGTACTTGACATCAGACATTCTCAACCACCTCATTTATTGTGAAAGTTATAAAAGACTATACATATGCATGTAATGGAAGATTTTACGAAGGATGACTATGCATTTTTAGACTGTACATCTTCGATTACCCAACATATTCTGGCATCAGATATTCCGTGTCGCCTCATTATTACATAGGTGATAAGGGACAATATAAAAAGGGTTCTCTCTATTGACCAGGTACACTTCACATTACGTGCACACTCGCATACTATTGTCGGTCTTCTCCACTTTCGCTCGACCACTGTACTGATTTAAGCATTGATGTGTATGCACTAAGAATTTTCTCCCTGATTCTCACTCTAATATTTCGTTTGCTCTCTAGTGTACACAGAAAGGATTACCAGGTTTCATCTTTTTCTCCAATTTGAAGTCTTCTCCCCCATTACGATCAAGCCATCTCCACCGCCTCCGGCGTGCCATCTCCACCGCCTCCGGATAAGTTGACAGATTATACATCAAGCCGCCCCCATAAACTGAGACAATTAATATTTACATGTTATATTTACTATAATAAATTATGGAATCGATTCTCAAAGCTATTGTACTGGACGAAATTCTCCGTTTACCTCGAAAGGTCGCAGGGGACAATCCGCCCTGAAATGAGGATTATTGCATTTTGCTCGCGCATCCAACCACGTAAATGTAATAAATTCCCCTCCCGCGATTTTAAATACCGTTCCTGAATTTAAATATAAATTTAATAAATTAGTACAGTTGACTTGACTTGACTTGACTTGATTTAAGTTGCTAAATAACAAAAAAACATAAATATCGAGAAGTTTCAGCTGGCTTGTGTTTATCACTGCGTTCTCCTCCGTCTTCTCGTCTTCCACAGCTCACCGCCACCGCCATTGCCATTACCACCATTGCGTGTTTGTGGGTGTGCAAGTAGCCTCCTTTCTACTCGCTATCTACCTCCCTCTTTCTATCTGTTCTTGCGCTTTTCACAGCAGTAGCCGTGAAAGGCAGAGGGAGGGAGGGAGGGAGGGAGGGAGGCAGACATTGGAGGGCGAGGTGAAGAAGAACGATGTTGTGTGGACTTTTAGGCGGAAAATTCTTCAAAAAATGGTAAGAATTTGTGTTTCTGGTAAAAATTTGGAGATTTTGTTAATGGTGGTGGAGATTGACGATGGATGGATCGGGCTGCAGCAAGCGCTCGGCGAAGAACATAAGGACGAGGGTTGTGCCGATCCGCAGTAAGAAGCAGGCCACGGTGTCGTGGCTCAAGAAGGACGTCGCTGGCCTCATCGCCGCCGGCCACGAAGCCACCGCATATGGAAGAGTGAGATTTCTCTTCGCCTTCGATAAATAGTCAAAAATCACCTTTTTCTTTTCTTAAATGGGGCCAACGCTAGGGTTCTCCCGTTCCTGGATCTCTTTTCGTTTTAGGTCTCCTTGAAAGATCTCCTTTTTCCAAGCATTTTCAAATTGGAGGATTTGTGTTTAACATTTCCGCATAGTGAAACCGATATTGTTCCAATCATCAATTTGTAAGTTTTGAAAAACATCGTTGAGATTGTTTCTTCTTTTGCTTCTTGACACAGATTGATGCTCTCATGGTAGAGATAAACCACACATCATGCTATGACATAATCGATCAGCACTGTCTATACATCTTGAACCATCTTCCAGACCTGAAGAAGCAGAGGTATTAGAACTGTCATACTTTCAGCTGTATAACTCCAAAGGTTGCTATGTGAGTTGCAATAACTAATAAAGTTTGCTCGATCTACTAGATGAGTTCATATTCCTTTTCTTAGGAATTTTACTCTCCTTCGAACTAGAAAGTTCATTGTCCAGTTTAGTGTACTTACATGGAAGTCGAAGTACTCGCTAGGACTTTCGATTTAGATTACTAAATGCATTTTTCATGTTTCTTCTTCTAGGGAATGTCCCCGAGAAGCCATGGAAGCTATAGCAACTCTAATATTTGCTGCTGCAAGATTTGCTGATTTACCTGAGTTACGTGATCTTAGGCGTGTGTTTAATGATAGATATGGGAGTTCAATGGACTCATCTATAAATGCTGAGGTGTTAGTTCCGAAAAACATATCAATTTCTCTTTCTTTCTTTCTCTATTATTCATTAATTTTGTGTCCAGTTTGCTGATAAAATTCAAGAGAAGTCATTTTCAAAAGAAAAGAAGTTGCAGCTGATGCAAAGTATTGCCGAAGAGTTCTCCGTGAGATGGGATTCTAAGAGACTTGAGCACCTATCAAGTGTAAAATATTCTGAAACTCTACTGTTGATATTTTCTTGAGTTATAAGCGGAGAATTTGCATCTAAGAAACCTTAACTATTTCTGCAGGCGACGCCGGGGAAAGCTACTCATCCAGATACTAGAAACAATGAAGCCTCACCAGTTCAGGAGGAACCAAAGAAAAGGTTTCATCCATAGAAAGACATCCTTCAAATCCTGCACGAAAAGAGCAAATTGAAGCAGATCCCAAAGACACTCGTGTTGTTTCAGCTGAAATTAAGACGCCTGCTCGGGCTACTTCAATGCTGATGCCTGAGCTATTGAATCCTAATGGTGGTCGAGTGCTTCGCAACATGCCAGATTACTTTCAGTTGGCTGCGCGGCTTGCTGCTTCAAGGAACACTTGAAGTACAAAGCAGCCATGGTGCCATTTGTTAGTTATTATTATTTTTCACCAGTTTGGATCGTGAGAGACGTGTCTGGTCCATGTCGACGTATCGTCGCTTGAGTCTTGGTTGCTAACAGTCGTTTCCAGAACAGGCTCTATTGTCCATCTGAGATTTAAAAGACGCAAATTTAACAGTTGAGTTTCTGAAATGATAAGAAACATCTTCCACATCATCTGCTCTCGAAACACATGGCACGTACCCTGTTGGGAAGTGGCTGTCATGGCGAGCCTCGGAGCGGAGCCACCACAGGAGGACCTTCTTTCCGCAATTTCCCAACGGCTCTATGAAGGAGGCATCTTCCAAGAGACACAGCGGGCTGTCGATGTCCTCTCCCTTCTTGCCCACGTCGTCGAGGTTCCTCACCCAAGTAGGCTTCCCCTCAGCCTCTCTCCGCAGCAGCTTCGAGTGCAGCACGAACCCCGCCCACTCCATCTTCGCCGGCAGCACGGTCTTGCCGGCGCCGATGAAGGTGGCGCCGGTGTTGGGCAGGGGGTTGTAGGTGTGCCATCCGACCAAATGGCCGGAGGAGTTGCAAGCCGGGCCGTTGATTGGCACAGGGGAGTGGCGATCCTCGCCCGTCGTGCCTGATAGCCCGGCGCTGAGCGTGAGGATTCCCATGGAGATGGCGCCCATCCATTTCACTCTCTGCGCCTCGTCGAACAGCTCGATGCTGTGCACATTGCTGTCGTCAGCGAACACCACGACCCCGTCCATCCCCCGGTCTCTTACCGTTCTGTTTCATAAAAAGCGGAATAAAGATCCAATTTTTATATTCATTTCCGGATCAAAATCCAATTTTGATTATTTGGAGGGAGAATTAATTCACCTGAGGGAGTGGAGCCGCATGCGGGATTCGGTGATCCGCCGGTAGCGTGAGTCTTCCGGCATGGGATCGGGGAAGTGAACGTGGAGGTAGTGGAGGCCGGAGCGGGCTAGGAAGGCGGCGGTGTCATTGGATCGGCGACCGGCGGGGGTAGCCTCGACGACGATCCAGGTGAGGGGGAAGGGAACGAGGAGGAGAGTGTGGAGGAGGCCGGTGAGGTGGAGCGTTTGGCAGGTACGGACGTAGGTGGGCGTGACGACGATGAGCGGCTGGGGACTCCGCACGCCGTCCTGCAGCCGCTGCTCCCGCTGCACGCGCTCGATGATCCAGTGCGCCCGCATGGTCTCCTCCGCGTCCGGGTGCGCCCACGGTCGGATGCGGATCCCGTGCCGCCCCACCGCGACGCGGCTCTTCGTCTCGTTCTGCGACGCCTCTGCCGGCAGAGGAAGCGAAGGCGGAGGCGAGGCAAGCGAGAGAGAGGGCGTCTGGGTCGTAGTAGTGGTGTGGACGACGGGGGCGGATGTGTTGTAAACAGAGGGAGAAAAGAGGAGGACGAAGACGAGACGAGAGAAGTTGAATCCGAGGAAGAGACTGATGACGCAGCAGAAGGCATGGAGGACGATCCAGAACGAGGCGGTAGGGGAACGGAGGACGCTCTCGGACGGGGAAGCTGATTCTGCGCCGCCGCCGCCGCCGCCGCCTCCTCCTCCAAATCCTGAATCCTGATGGCGGCAACTGCTGCGGCGATTTGGCTGGTTATGGAGCAAAGACAACTTCATATTTTTGCCCTGATCTCTTCAAACCCTCTTCTACTCCAACCCTTCGCTGCTTCGGTAAACAGAGCTGGATTTTAAGGAGGTTAGTGGCGGAGTAATAAATCGAGGAGGAAGAAACAGAGGCACCAGAATCATTCATTACATTTGGCGGAAGAAAGTGACGGCGCTGAAGTGGAAGCTTTTCATTCGCAGTCATTGTCAAGTTCCTGTCTTCCTCATGTTTCAACCAAATGCAGGATTTTTTTTTTCTTCAGATTTCAGACAAAACTATATAAAATCATGATTTATGTAGTATATTATTTATTATTTTTTTACAGAGTTGAATTTAATGAATGCAAACCCAAATGTTTTAATCTGAATTTATGATATTCCAATATTTTATTATAAAATACCAAAAAATTTATTATAAAATATAAAAAGTTAAAAACTTAGGTCCTCAGCGGCAAGTTTGGTGCAGGGGCGTACCCTTACATCCTTTCCTTAGTTGTCATATCAATTATTCAACCATAAAAGTTGGTGATCGTTTTGATCGCTTTAATAAATTTATATCTTACGCTTTTTGAGATTTAAACACTGGCCGGATGATAATCTGGGTACCGCTTCAGTATATTATTTGATCCAACAGTTGGTGTCGTGCTAAATCAATTTAAATTTTTAAGCATTTCTGATTAGAAGTTAAATTAATTTGTCATCCTTATCTAATAAATTTTCTTCTTAAATTATTTATTTATTTGACTAGTTCAATATTATTATAAGAATTTTACTTAAAAATAATTTTAGTAAGCATTTTTTTAATATTGGATAAAAACTATTATTACTTAGGGCAGTTTCATCGTAATTGCTCTAAATAATTTAAATAAATACTGGTTAAATATTGTTGTAGAATAATTTTGATTAACGCTTATATATTTAAACTGTTTGAATATTGTTAAAATAATTTTGGTTAGAATTATTTTAATATTAAGTAGAATGACAATATTAGCTTAGTTATTGGTTTCATATTTTAAATTTATCATCCCTTTTTAATAATAAAATGAGAAATATGCTTTTTAATATTTAATCGCATAAGATGCATGTAGTAGTGTCACGGTAGAATATTCAGGTTGTTATTCAGGTATTCATAGAGGCTTCTAGACTGACCACATATATACTTGTTGATTTAGCCTGATGATTAATAAAAAGTTTCATTAAAATCGAACCAATTACTTCAAAAATAGTCAATAAAATTAATTAGATTTATTATTTTTTTCATTAAAATCATTTTTTAATAAGACAAAATAAAATAATATGTTTGAAATTTGGTGGCATAAATTTTATTTGGTTAAAGGCCCGACCTCTCATGGGTTGCTACCATACAATGCACGATCTAGAGACTAAGGCCGGAAGAAGATGTTAGCTTATATGCGTTTAGCTCGGGGACAAATTTTTTTTTTTTTTTTTTTGTATATGCAATATATAATTTCTATCATCTACCAATCAATCTTAAATCCATAAATTAAATTTAGTGATGAGTAGATTATAATTCTGGCTCCCCAAGACTAATAAATTTTCACTCATAATAATGTTTATCATTAGTCATAATCATAGAATAGCTATTAATTTAATACATAAATCTGTAATAAAAGTAAAATAGTTGGCCAGCAACTATTGCTTTTTACAGAAAAGAAAAAAGGAAAAAAAAAAAAAAGACATGGGGCTAGATTCTATAATACTCTTTTGACTCCGACGGTGTAATAATTAAAAAAATAATTCAGCCAATAAAGTATAATGGCTGGATACTGGTAAAGAATTAAAGATCGATTAGGTTGAACATTAAATTTGTGTAAATGTGACGAAAAAGAAAGGAAAATCCACTGGTGGAGATGTTAAACTACAATGAATGATAGATTCATAACGCAACTAACTACTAGGGAGAATAATGAGATACAGTGAATTGATATTTATTGTCTGGTTTTTTTATATGTTTAGTTGTTCATGGAGAAAAAGAAAAAGGCAAAAAAAAAAAAAACCTATTTGTTATTATAAAAAAATAAGACTATATTTCATCCTATTTTTTCATCACAAAATACTATTAAGCATAGTAGTTTTGATTAAAATTATCTTAATTGTGTGTTACTGAAAGATTAAACCTAATGAATGTCCAATCTCTATACTGTCAACACGATCTATTTTAACTATCAAATGGCACAACAGAATAATACATTTTGCCGAAATCAAATTCAACAAAGTAATCCTACAACTTTCGAACAGCCAATTTCCTCAAACAAAATCGAATTTGAATAAAAAACAACTTCAAAGTTTCCTCTAAAGCAAATTCAAACAACTATAAATCAAACTTCCAAGTCACATATTTAGTTCAAAATTTTGTCCATATGCCATTTTTAAAAGCAGGCACTTGCCCTTTTGGAATCTTCAATTACAAAACACCTCAGACGATGCACAGAGGAGAGACCAAGTAGCCTTGTGCAGTCAGAAAATGCACAGGCATGTGGAGAGACTTGCCAGAGGAGAGGAGTTCATGTTCATCACCCATAATCAACAGTCAACGATGGTGAATGGTTGGTGGCTTATGATATCTAACGATCACCAAGTATGGTGGTCCACAATATTATCTATAGTGATCAATTTTGATGAGAACAAGAGGCTCAGAGCTTGTTCATCCAATTCCTTTTATCTATATCTGGTCATGTTCTTTGGCTATATATACAGATGAGTGCTAACTACATCATTCTACTTTTTCAGGCGTAGGAACATAGGAATCACTACTGTCAAGTATATGGCTTCCAAATTTCATAGTTTAAACTTTGTACTATTTTGTTTGCATAGAGCTATGAATTTAGTGCTTATGCCTTGGTCCAGGACTTTGACAGCACGAGTTGCTAACAAAAGCTTGATCATAATTCTGTTCCATATTGCACTTCCCTATAGCAAGCCGATCCCATCTAGTGGGAAAAGACTTGGTTGTTGTTGTTGTTGATGATTGCACTTCCCTATAGCAGTGTTAAAGGTATCCTTCCCCCAAAGCTTAACACGCGTTCGATTAGTTAGATGGAAGATATAAGGTAATGACGACAAAGATTCCCAAAATTAGATATGAATCTTGTATCTTTCTATCACTTTCGATCCTCTTCCTTGTAGAGAAAATAAATGAACTAATTATCTTTCTGGTAGCACTAAATGTATAGGGAATCAGAACAATTTTCTCTTCTTTTATTTGTCACAACTTAGGATCCCTAGTTATCGTTAGAACAGGGTAAATATCTACAAAATGGTAAACATAGGTGCGAGAGGCTGGAAATAAAGAGATAAATAATAGGAACTACATCAGTAGATGTTCATTAACTGCTGATATATTCTCCAGAATGGTTCGGAAATATGTGTGTAGTGGAAAGAATAATAGTTTTAAATATAGCAAGTCATGAATAAGTAAAAAGAAAATATGAGCATGATTCAACTGGAAAGTATTATCAAATCAGTTAGCAGTGTTAGTCCCAACTATTTGAGACTAACATCTGCCGATACCATTCCCAAGCTAGGATGAAGAAAGTTGAGAATAGTAATAATCCTTGACAACCAGTACAAAGAGTGTCTAAATTCTTGATGTGTATCTCAGCAATATTTCTATCAAAAAATTTAAATGCCAATTCAGCAACTAACATTGAAATAAGTTAAGTTACTTCATTGTTTATGCATCCATTAGCAGTGTTAAAGATATGAATCAATGCCCCATTGCACCTTCTTCCCAGAAAGTATGATCCTAAGATTAAATGGGTTTTATTAATTATGTGGTAGACTTTGGTTTGCAATTTTATTTAGTCCAATGACAAATGCAAGATTATGAAGTCCTAGTTTCTTTTTTATTGAAGAAGCACTAATCATCAGAAACAATACGAAGTTCTTGGTAAATGCATATTGAGGGAACTGAACTCATTACAGTAAAAACTTTTAACAGAATGTGCTTATAAATCATTATAGCAGAAATATGTACATATAAACATTAGCAGCAAGTAGTTTAAGCAGAATACATACCATAGAACAGCATAAAAAACAAATTATACTTTGCACTTGGCCATTTCAGGGCAGCGGATGTTAAAGGCTCCTCATTGTTGACTTCATGAGAGAAGGTTCACAAACAACAAATTATACTCCAGCTTCACTCTAATCCAGCTTCACGGAGATGAGAATCATCACCTGCACTTGACCAATTTCGGACGGCAGATGCTAAGATGCTCCTCATTCTTGACTTTATCAGTGAAGATCTATCATTACTGCTTGAAGGAAGATCCAACGTCATGATTTGTTCTGCGAGAGAAGAAGCTTCCTCATTCACACTTTCCGGCATCCCGTTCTCACTCGTGCTCGCATCCGGTTCCTGCAACTCAATTGCGTCCCAGATGACAACAAAGGGTGCTCCCCGGGCTGCCAATAACCAATCCAAGCCCTCACGCGTCACTCCGTTGCACCTCTTCAGTTTAATCTTTATCAAATTGGGGCACCCCTCAGCAAGGGCCTCCAATCCACAGTCTGTCACCGGGCAGCCTTTGATGCAAAGCTTCCTCATGGCCGTGCACTTGGTGGCAATACAAGCAACCTCGGCATCGCCAATGGTTTCACAACCACATAGCGCGAGGCGCTCAAGGTCACGGCAGCTGCTCGCAATGAGCTCCATGCTCTGTACTGTTGGGTTAACCCCAATCAGGACGAGCTCCTGCAGCTCAGGGCAGCCTTTGGCAATGGCCATGAGGCCGAAATCTCCAATCCGATTCATCCTCCAGCCATCAATGTGGATCTTGCGTAGGTGACGGCACTTGTTGGCAATGGCGATGACACCGGTGTCGGTGCATTCAGGGGTTTTGACGAGGCGGAGAACCTCCAGGCCCAGGCAGGAGGAGAGGGCAAAAAGGCCTTGATCGCTGACCTGGATCTTCTCGAGGTGGATCTCAGCGATATGTGGAACCTTTACGGCAATCACCTCGAGGAGGGAATCCCATACGCCGGTGCATCGGATGATTTTGATGATTCTGAGGTTGGGGGAGCCGGCGATGAGCGGGTCAAAGCACTGACCGTTGTAGAGTTCCTTGAGGCAGATGGAGCGAAGGGCAGATGAGGCGACTGCGAGGCGTACAACCTGGTGTGGAGGGTTGGATAGGCCTCGCAAGCGCTTGATTGATAGATCTTCGAGGCGGGGACAGCCCTGGAGGATCGCGTCGAGGCCGGCGGCTCCGAAGGAGCAGGAAGCGCAAGAGAGGCGGCGGAGGGAAGGGCAGCCGTCGGCGAGGACATCCATACCGAGATCCGTGACACGGCGACAAGCTCGCAGCTTGATCCGTGTAAGGGAAGGCCAGCTGCGGGCGATGAGTTCGAGGGCGTCATCGCCGATGCTGTCGGATCGGCGGTCGCAGCGAAGGGAGAGGCTGGAGACGGCATCGAAGCGGTCGATAAGAGAGGGAAGAGCTTCGATAAGGGAAGAACGGGCATCGAGGGCAAGCCTGCGGCGGCTGTGAGCCTCGACCTCGAGCCAGCGGCGGCAGACGAGGGAACAGCTTTTGCGGTCGCCAGCTCCGAGGAGGTGGAATACGATCGCGAGGCAGTCGTCGGGGAGGTCCAACGTACGGTCGCGGGGAGGATCGCCGCCCATTTCGGCGGCAACAAGAATGGCGGAGGAGGGCGGTGACGATGGTGGAGAAAGAAAAGGCCTCCACTCTTTTCTTTCTTTGCTCTATTTCCGTCCCGTTGACTATCAATAAAATAGTCACATTAGAGGGACTAAAACGTAAAATATCGGTTCCTTTTCTTTTGCGTGAATTAAAAGGCAATTAGTTTTATACATTCTGAAAAGCAATTAAAACGAGTTAATCACATGCCTTATTAAGTAAATCAATGACTAATAAAAAAAAACGTGAATCCAAAAAAGTAAAGTGCGTCTCAAATTTTTTGCAAACTCAACTCTTTGATCGCAATATTTAGATTTGTCTTCCACAAACCTAATTATTTAATTTTAGCGACTCAGTAATTTCTTAATTAATTACAGTCATTAATTTTTCGAAATCCACTTAGATAGATTGTCCATACAGGTGTCAAGTGTACTGGCCCGTCGTAGATTTTAGTGGCCCAGTAGGCCTAATTATTTTCTCTTCACTTTATTTCTTTTCTATTCGTTTAATTTCCCATTTTTTACTCAACCACATAATTAAGTTCTCAAAATTATCAAATATTATAGGCAAGTTTGAAAATTACTAAATTATTTATTCACTTTCTATTTTACCCCTAATTAATCTATTGGTAAAAAATCAGTCGATTGATTTTTAACATCAGTCGAATTGATTTTTTTTTGTACTTAAATTTCAAATAAATCGATTGATTGATAGTACAAATTTCAAGTAAATCAATTGATTGATAATGAAAATCAATCAAATCGATTTACTTCTGTATAAAAAATATTTTTGAAAAATATTAATTGATGGATCAAATGAGTTCGGATTGATATGAAATTAGTTCATATATTTTCGATTAATTCTCCTGATTATATTCATATTTTTAAATATCAATTTGATCTAATATATTAAGAGCAATGATTTTTTTAAAACATTAATGTGTTCAAAAATTCAATTTGTGGTCCATCAGTCGATTTTAGATAAAATTGGTTGATGGACCAAAAAATCTCGGATTGATATAAAACTAGCTCCTATGTGTCGTTTACTTCTTCTGATTATGTCTATGCGCTCAAACATCAATTCGATCTAATACATTGAGAGCAACAATTTTTTGACATGAATGTGTTCAGAAAATTTAATTTGTGGTTCATCAGTTGGTTTTGTCCAAAATCGGCTGATGGACCAAACATCCTCGGATTGACATGAAACTAGCTTCTATGTGTTTGACCAGTTATGATAAATTCATCCCCTCAAATATCAATTTAACCTAATATATTAAAAGTAATAATTTTTACATTCATGTTCAAAAAAGCATTGCTCTCAATATATCAAGTCAAATTGATGTTTGAGGGGATGATTATAATTAGGAGAACTAGTCAAACATATAAGAACTAATTTCATTTCAATCTGAGAACGTTTGGTCCATCAACCAGTTTTGCCCAAAACTGCCTGATGGACTATGAATTGAATTTTTCAAACACATTAGTGTTCAAAAAATCATTGCTCTCGATTATTTGGTTAAATTGATGTTTGAGGGTATGAATATCATTAGGAGAACTTGTGACACCGAGCAGAATATGTATATTATTCTGGGGCGTGAAGTTACAGAAGGATAAGCTTAAACCTATTATGAAATCAAGAGCGCAAAGAAAAAGAGATGTAGTTATAACGTAGTTTAAGCAAAACCAATTGATTCAATATCAAAATAATTTATCATCAACATTATCTAAGCATAGATTTATATAACTCTCAAACCATCAAAAAAAAATTAAATGGAAAAAATAACCAACTAGACTTATTCCTTAAAATTTAAGATAAATTAACTAACAAGACTTAGTTCCCTAAAATTTAGGACAAAATTAAATATAATTAAGAAAAAAATAAACTAAACTTAATTACCGGATAACTGATTAAAAATCCAAAATATGTAAATTCGAATACTTTAGATTCTCTCCTACATCATAGACTTATTAGAGAATATAAATTGATCATGGTGTTGGATGCTCCTGCATCAGACTCCCCAAGTTGAAAAAAAAATCGTCCTCGAGTTTAAAATAATATCCGGTGTAAGTACGCCATGATAGTTTTAATGTGATCAACCAAATTAAGTTAGGTCATGTTTGTCTTTGATGCCTTGTGTCTAAGTGTGTAGAAACTTAGGAGCACAATAAGCCGAGTAGAAACGGGAAGGGAGTCAACGAGCTCAAAACATCCAAGGGACGAGATGTTGTAGAAGAATACACCGGTGGACAAGAACAATGTACGCGACATTCGAGGGATGAAAAGTCGAGAAGGAAGTCTGCTCGAGGAGAAGGTAGGAGTTGGTTTTGGGTGAGCTCAACTCCGATTGAACAGAGCATCACCCACATGAAAAAGATCAACTAAGGAGTTAATTTGCCTCAGGGAAGGCTCCTTCCATGAACAGTGTCAAAGGGGTCTTCCAGTCTGTTGAAGGCACCTTCCATTGATTGTTAAATGAAGATAAAATTTTATATTCAGTGATAAAACTTCTCTGATTGAAGGCGCCTTGAACCCTATTGCACGTGTCTTCTAACTTTAGATAGAGTTTTCCAGGGGGCTATAAAAAGACTCCTTGAGTTAGGAAAAAGACAACTCAACTACAACTTCTGTAATTATTTCCTAGTCTTTTTCTAAGTTGTCAACGTCTGTAAGAGGCTAATCTGCCTTCAACAAAGGAAATTTCTAGTGGAGCTTCTTCAACACCTTGGATTAACAATCAGCTAGATTATAACTAAGTAAATCTAGCCTTTTACTATTTTCTTAGAAGTTGTTAATTTTATGCATTATTATTTTGTTTAATTAATTATGTTATCTAACTAAGTTGAAAGGTCGAGAAAGAGGTGGTTTAATTTTTTTTTATAGGTAATTCACTCCCCTCTTGCCAGTTACACCGGGACCAACATCAGGTGGCTACCAAGAGGAAGATCCTCTAGCACTAAATCAGCAATATTCATTTGTTGCGGATAGATGCGTGTTAGAGTAGCTTTATTTGATTTTTTATCTTCCAAATCTGTGTTTGATAAGGGGTAAGAGGTTCTCAGTTCTCTCCTCAAACTTCACATTGTAAGCCAAGAGATAAATCATGCATGAATAATGTTCATCTTCGGGTTTAATATCATACTTTTGCCTCATAGAATCAAAATACCCCCATCTTTTATCACCCTTCCTAGTGCGAGCACATACGGACAACACGAAGATGAACATGATGCTTGTGGGCTCATTTTCTATATCAAGCATCGAACAACTCCAATGCTTCCAAACTAAGTCTATGTTGAGAATAAGCTGTGATCATAGTATTGAATGAGACCATGTTGCGTTGGTGCATCATCTCAAAAAGCATACTTGTATCCTTAAGATTTCCACACTTTGCGTAAATGAAAACTAGTGAATTGTCAACAGAGATTTGATTGCATGACGACTCGGTCTTAATAGTTAATGTTGATACAGTCTGACCTGGATGTTGTTTTGATGTTGACACTGATTTAAGTTTGAATCAGATATTAAATTAACTC
>JBBMJZ010413103.1:4075522-4089186 GCA_037833815.1 Zingiber zerumbet | reverse complement strand
AATTATTTTTTTAATGTACAAGTATACTATTTATTATTTTATTAAAAAATAAATTTAATTAGTTATTTTAGATTTTATTTAAAAATAAATATTGTATGAGACTGACCGTCTAAGTTTTTCTAAAATTGAATACATCCCCTTAAATCTTTAAATTTCTATAAAATTTCTATAAAAGTCTTATAAAAAATCTATAGAACTTCATAGAATTCTTTTAATAACTATATAAAATTTTATAAAAATTAATAAAAATTTATCAACTTTATAAAAATCAATTAACTTTATAAAAACCTATTATTAAAACAAAAGTGAATAAGAATTATTCAATCTATCGATTGAATACACCCCGTAAGTATTTGGAAACTTACTAGCGATTTGGAAATTTGCCGACCTGATCGCCTATGAATTGGACCGAGTCAAATTTTGGTCGGCTCGATTGAGTTGGTTCACTGGACAGATTTTGTCCCGAGAAGCAAGTGCTGGTCCCAGAATGCTACGTATGATATACGTTGGGGCCCATCGCACACGCTTATTAATGATGCATCACTCATTACTCATCAGTCATTACAAAACTACATATTTGCTTTTCAGTCCTTCAAACAGAGAGTCCATGCCACCATGTAATGTATGCGGCCAATAAATAAATAAATACATTTAAATACTTGGTTTTTTTTTATGTATTCTAATATATATATATATATATATATATATATAAAAGAATAAATGAATCACTTTTTCTACACTATGCAGATCTAATGAATTTATAAATATTATTAATAAACATTTTCCCATATTGTTTAAGTTTTAATAAAATTATAAAATTTCCTAACTCTGTTGATCAAGTTAGAAATTTGAAACCTTTGTGACCAAAAACTGATGAAATTGATGAATTAGTAATTAATTATAGTTATTTATGGAAATATTTATTTTTTTTTCATTTTCTAAAACTTTGAAAGAATTCTTCGTTATAAATATCAAAATAATATTATAAATATTTTGTATTTTTCATTTTTAGTTTTAAAATATCTTCATAAGTTAAAAAAATGTAAAAAGTAAATCTTCAGAATCAAATAATTTCAAATTCAAAGTGGCTGATAAAATGTTATTTTCACAAGGTTACTTGTCAACTTTAATTTGTATGTTACTTTTCTAATTGGTCTATCAATATTTAAAAAATAAATATTTTTCTTCAAATGTAACCAATCTCAAATTCCTTTCTTTGCAGATGAAGAGTCATAATACAAGTGAAAATAATTTGAGTGAAATAAAATTAAAAGACATCCATATTTTTTACCATATTATTCACTATTAAAAAATTTTAAATATGCCTAAAATATTTTAAATAATTATTTTATACTTTTTTAACTTTACATTTCATTTTTTTTTTATAAAAAACTATTTTTTAAAATCAAATATCACTTGACCACTAGGCATTAACGTCACTGCCTAGTGCTTAAGTTGGGTCAATAATGAGGTGCAAAACTGCCAATAAAGTAGTGCAAAGTACTCATTAATGGCAGAAATATTGCTTTTGCCATCTGGTCCTCAAAACTTAATGATTAATTAATACTTTAACCCGATTTGTTGCCATGTATTCTTCCACCTTCTCCCAAAAACTCATTATTATTTATTGTGCAACTGATGTTCTTTCTAAATCAATAGTTTTCATTTTTTTTTGTTTTAAACGAGTCCCTCACAGTTTACAACTTTTATAATCTACACAAAGTGCAGGGGTCATATTGTGAAAGTGTGAAACATCTTGGACTATCCGGAAAACTAACATCACCACCAAATGAAAAGTTTTGGGACTAATCTGAAACAAAAATCATAAAATATGGAAAAAGGAAAAAAAGAAAAAGAAAAAAACAGAACCTGGAGCCCTCTTGGGATTCCTCATGGATTTGCCAAGCTCCATGAGCTTTCTCCTCTGTTGCCGCTTCAGTTCGTCTCCCCCCCAAAAAGCTCAGTGAACTGTTTTTGTTCGCTTGGCTGTAACACACTCGGTGCCTTTAGTCTCAAAGTTCTCTTTCCCCCTCTTTTCTTCTTACAAGGTCGCAAAAAACAGGCCTCTTTTTTTTTTTTTGGTTATTTTGCCATCCTTTTCTTTCTGTGAAAGGGTTTGCTGAGAAAGATCAATACATGCACACTTTCCTTTGTTAAGCTCTTGTCCGTGGCCTGCAGGTGATATTTCTTCTTCGCTCTTTTTCTTTTTTCCTCTTTACTATATAGATTTTATTCACGTTTGGGTTATTGTTTCTAAAATGCTCTGAAAAATAGGACCTTTGGTGTGGTAGCACTAGATTGTCTGCTTAAATTAGTTTCCTTTTTCCTTTATTTTTATTTTTGGCAGATATAGATTTGTGCATAACTTTTGGGAGTTTTGGAGTTTAGGCAGCCATCCCTAATCCGGCGTTAAAATATTACACTAATAAATGCTTTTCTATTTCAAGTTATCCTTAAGAACGAGATCCCAGATTAACTGGTTGTTTCTATTTTGCACCACTTCAACTGAAGTAGCAATGCATCATTGTCTTTTTTTTTTGTTTTCCATTTAAGTAGCGAGCGATGAACCAAGAGGTGAAATGTGTACTGTAATTTGGTCAGCTGGGGGTTGCACCTGGACCAGCATTCTGGGAATATGACAATGACTACTTGCAATTCAAGTGATTAAGATTTGTTTGCTTATTGTAGAAATTGCTAGGGGTAGATAGTGAGAATGACAAGTTTTTCTCACATAGTTTGCTCTCAGTTTTGGTTTTGAAAATATGTGAAAGCCAGAGATATGTGGTTTTCATTAAGATTATCATATACCGCACTTGGATTATGCAAGTGCTAACAACTTAAAATCATTCAATTTGTGGTCCATTACTTTAATAGACATGTTACCTGTCTTACGAGCTCATACTATGGTTCTTTGCATCCTTAATACTTCTATATGATTTTATTTGCTAGGACAGAGTACACTCTGGAGTTTGTTAAGCCAGATGTTGTCCGACAAGTACAAGAAAGTTATATTCTTGCTTCTGTTCTTGTTCTCAAGTGCGCCAGGTATTGCCATGATAGACTTCTTATTTCCTTTTGTAATTGCAATCAGCTTAATTTTTGATGATTCCCGGATGTTTAATCTTATGGCATTCGCGATTCAGACTGTATTTCAAATCCAGGAGTGGTTTAGTTTTTATATTTTGGTTCTAAGAAGCTTGATTGATATTGAAGTTTTTGCTATTTCCCTATCAGTATAGATACACAAATCATTGAGTTTCCTATCAGCAGGAGGACAGTTTAGCAAGCCTCAATAGCTGTTGTGATCAACTACTCGCATTTGCTATCTTCTTACCTACTGCGTCAACGAAATTTTGCAGGTGCTTATGTTGGGATTTATATCGGCACTCAGATGTCCACTTTACCATCAGCCACTGAAATAGTGTCCATTCTGAAAACTCAGCAGATTAAACATGTGCGATTGTTTGATGCCGACCACCAAATGCTGAATGCCCTAGCAAATACTGGAATAGAGGTTATAGTTGGTGTCCCCAACGATCAGTTGCTACGAATAGGAGAATCACGATCAGATGCTGCTGTCTGGCTGAATAAAAATGTCGCCACATATGTTCCTGCAACTAACATTACTTATATTGCTGTAGGCAATGAAGTTTTAACAACCATCCCAAATGCTGCTCTTGTTCTTGTTCCAGCTATGCAGTACCTCCAGTCTGCTCTTCTCGCAGCAAATCTCAACTTTCAGGTTAAAGTTTCAAGTCCACTATCAATGGACATGATTCCCAAACATTTTCCTCCATCAACAGCAACCTTCAACTCATCATGGAACTCCATAATGTCTCAGTATATTCAGTTTTTGAAGAACACAGGATCTCCTTTGATGCTAAATGTGCAGCCATATTATGGTTACACCGAGGGACAAGGTATCTTTCCACTAGAGTACGCCCTTTTTGAGCCACTAAATCCAAATAATCAGATTGTCGATCCTAATACAAATTTCCAGTACACAAGCATGTTCGATGCGATGGTCGATGCTGCTTATTACTCAATGCAGTCACTCAACTTCTCTGGCATTCCAGTGATGGTGACAGCATCTGGTTGGCCATCACTTGGTGGATCGAATGAACCAGATGCTAACATTGATAATGCATTGGCCTACAACACCAATCTTATTCGCCACGTTCGAAATGGTTCGGGCACACCTAGCCAACCAACTACACCAGTTAGTACATACATCTACGAGTTGTTCGATGAGGATCTACTACCAGGGCCTGTTTCTGAAAAGAATTGGGGGATATTTTCTTCTAACGGAACTGCATTTTACTCTTTGACCTTTAGCGGTTTGGTCGAGGCACCTGCTAATTCATCTACCCTGCCTGGTGTTTTTTGTGTCGCAAACTCTAGTGCAGATGCCACAGCACTTAAGAGAGGATTAGATTGGGCTTGCGGACCTGGTTCAGCAAACTGCAGTGCTATCCAACCTGGGCAACCATGCTATCAGGCCGGCAATCTCGTAGCACTTGCCTCATATGCATTCAATGATTACTACCATCGAGCTCAAGCAAGTGGTGGTACCTGCAGCTTTGGTAACACGGCCATGGTTACCAGAACAGATCCAAGTAAGCTTCATCTGGTAAAACAAAATGCAAGATTATAATTGCTTTCTATAGTTTTAGATGTCTTAACTTGTCATGTACCTGCATATACTCAATGAGATTGATTGCTACTTTCTCACTTGCAGGCCATGGTTCATGCATCTTTGCTGGAAGGTGAGTGATGTAGAAAAAGATACTTTTGCTTAGTCTGTGCAAGCAAACACTTTTCTTAAGTTTCTTGTGATTAATTTGATCGGCAATTGCAGCACGGGGGCGAGCAACACCACTGAGGGAGGAACAGGTGCCTTTGGACCAGTTGGCCCTTCTAGTCGAGCATCAAAAGTGCAGATTTTCTCTGCTTTTCTAGCAACTTTTGCACTACCATTTCTAGTTTGACATGTAAAGCAACTGTGAATGATCAGTTCAATTTTGTGCAAATCCTCTGAAGATTGTTGTCATCTCCACAAGCAGTAGACGATTGAGTTGCTGAGCCCATCGCTCATCCTTAATTTGTATGTCGATCATCAGTATCGACTTATGTTGCCATTCACTTGGTGTCTTCTTCCTCTTAAGCCGGACAGCCGAAAGAATGTCGCAAAAGTATTGTGCAGTGTCAAAGTGAATACTGTGAGTTTAGTGTCTTCAGGCTCTTTCGATATCACATGGCCTAGGGGCAACAGATATACCAGATAAATTATAGCCTGTTTCCTGTCTCAGGTGTGGCAGCAAAGGCCCCCGACATTCGCCCATTTTTGTGGGTCCCTTCCGATCTCCATCCTCTTAATCCGTTCGATTCACCTGCTCGAATCGTTTGCGACCGTTCGTTACCAGGAGTGAACCTGGGGAGACCGTCAGGTTAATCCATCAGCTGTTCTCTTCAGACAGCAAATACGTTAATCTCCCTGATAGTTCATCTTAGTAGTGACTCGTCCATTGGCTTTTCCTGCCCTGCGTTCAACAGCTAATCCTGCGAATAGGCGCAGTTCCTAAATATAGGGGATCTGAAATAAAGAGACCGCGCCAGGTTCCAGCGGCGAGGGTTTCCACGTCCTTGTTCTTGTCCTCGTTTGTCGCCGTCGAAGCCACGGATTGCTGTTTTGGTGGGAGGGAAAGGAGAAGGGCGACGAAGTCGCTTGGTGCGGATCTACCGAGCGCAAAGCTTACGGTTAGCGCTTCGATTCCTGCTGTCGGAGGCGTCTCTCGGGCGAGCGTGTTGGAAAGGCCAAGATGAGCGCGAGTCCCGTACCGGCTTCGGACACCCGCGGCAACCTGGATGAGCAGATCGCGCAGCTCATGCAGTGCAAGCCGCTCTCCGAACAGGAGGTCGCTTCTCGCTCTTGGTTCTTGGCTTATTTTGTTCGATTTCTCTCTTAGATCTGTGCCCTTTTTGGTTGGATGAAGGTTCTGGTGTTTTTTGGTTGATGCATGTGTTTTCCTGGAAGATCGGAGGAGTGGGTGCTTCTTTATGGCAAAATGGCATTTCGATTAGGGATCTGCGAGGCTGTTAGGTGGTGTGCGGTTGGTTTCCAAAATGCGATTCTTGACGAGCATAGGAACTTACATTTGGAATTGGTGGATATTGTTGTTGTATCTATTCTAATGGTTATTTTTGTCCCTTCCTTTTCTAAGGAACCGGTCTAGGTTTCTGTCGTTTAGATAATGGAATCCATGGAGAAGCTTGTGCTTTTCAACTATGGAAAATCCCTTTTTGACCTAGCTGATTCCTGTATGTGTTTTAATAATTTGGTTGGATTGGTTTATGCCAGTTTCAGTGGTAAATCTGTTGATGTGTTTATCTGAATATGTGTGCGACTCCTAAGTTTAACCATATACATACTTTGGTTTCCTTAATGTTATAGAAAATAGTTTAGCGGGCAAAGGATGTAGTTTTTTTTCTAAACATAATTGCTTAAGAAACTATAGTAAGATTATATCTGACTATTTTTGATGTTCTTCCTTTCAGAAGTCTCTGAACATGTATGGAAATAATGGAAATATCATGCAAGTTCCTCGCATACAAGTAGTTTAAGTAAATGTTTTTTTTTTGTTTTTTGGTATCATGCTAGTTGCTTTGTGACCAAAAGGTCACGATTCGAATTCTGGAAACAACCTCTTGCAAAAAGCAGAGTAAGCCTGCGTACAATGAATTTTTTCCTGGGACCCCGCATAGCGGAAGCTTCGTGCACCGGGCTGCCTTTTTTTTTTTTGTTGGTATCATGCTACAAGTTCAAAAATATAGTGTCTATGGTTAAAACATTAGTTAATCTGGTCTATTAATTGTTCTGCACAATTTCTGGTATTTGCAGCTTATTATGGGTTAATAAATAGGTTCAGAATTCTCTTTTGGTTTATTTGAATTCATAATTTCAGGTTAGAGTGCTTTGTGAAAAGGCTAAGGAGGTTTTGATGGAAGAAAACAATGTTCAGGTAATTTATTTTTAGCAAGTTATTTAATCAATGGAGTGAAGTTTTTTTTTCAACTCTTAGGCTGTTTGATTATAGCTTAATGATAGGTTTACTTTGTAGAAATAGTCTTTAATTTTCCAGAGGCTATTCACAAGCATGGTGGGCCTGAGTATCATCTTATAGTTGTAGTTATATGAAATTCATTCAGCTCCGCTGATGAATATGTAGCTTCATGCCATATTCTTCTACATTCCTCGTCCTTCATTTCATTATAATCTTTTCCACCTATGTGTTTCTAATAAGTTCCAATCAAACTAAAGTAGATCAGCCTAGAAAACCCAAAATAATTTTGTTCAACTTTAGAACTAAAGATATACTGAAACTGATCCTAATTATTTCTGTTTGGATTAAATGGACATGTTTAAAGATGACAAATAGAATTATAATTAGACAGGTTGAATCTATTGGATGTGATGAACCAAAGAAAACTCTATTTGATATAATTGAGAGTAATTTAATGATATGAATAGTGATCTAGGACGTTCGATGGCAGGGCGATATCTATTTAGCCGATCCCAAAAAGTTGGACTCATAGTTGGTTGTTGTTGTTGGATCGATACGCGCGTGAGAAGGGGGGGCGTTGAATCATGTGGTTTTTGAAAACTCGTATTTTTCGTCTCTAAGAACTCAGTACGCAGTGGAAAACTACGAGAAAAGACGAAAATAGAAAAGCAAGTAAAATAACATGCGTTTGATTTTACTTGGTTCGGAGTTTTTGACGACTCCTACTCCAAGACCCAGGTCCCACGGACCTATCAATGACCAATCCATTAAAATTCCTTTTTTGATACATCAGGAAAAGGGAATTGAGTACAGAACAAGTGTAACACCCTGTACTTGTCCTATTGCAAATACTTAAATACACAAATTACAGCTCGTTACTTAACATCTTTGAAGATTGTCAGCTTAGGCTCGGTGTCTGTTGGTTCCTTGGCAGTAGTTGGGTGCAACAACGTCGTAGCAGAGTCACAGCAGTGGGAGGCCGGAGCAGTCGGAACCTCAATCGGATGCGTAGAAGCTTGTATGTGAGTTATTGTAGAAACCTTAGGCGAGCAGCCTTAAATAGAGCATGGAAGGCGGCTTCCATAGGCATTGAAGGCGCCTCTAATGGGTTAAATTTGATCTCGAGTTTTTCTGGAGCTTATTGCCGAAAAGGTCAATTTTTATCCTGCGGAAGGCGCCTTCCATAGCCATGGAAGGCGTCTTCGATGAACAGTTTGAAAGCGCCGTCCACTACTTGAAGGCGCCTTCGGACACTGTTCATCCGAAGGCAAATTAGCTCCTTTGTCCTACAAAACAACGTTAGTCCAATAAATCACATAACAACCTGCAAAACAAATGTTAGCACAATAATAAGGAGCAGTAGTAATTAGTTTTTGTCCTCCGAGGATTAGGAACTAGTCAAAGTCTCAGATTAGAGATCTGAAATGGGCCTAGCCTGGACCGACACGTACTGCCCCCTCAACCGGGACACGTCCTCACTTAGTCACTTTCCTTCAGTGACTTACCTTTACTTACCAGATTGCCAGTTGTCCAGTCTGCAGACCCAACTGGACTTCCTGTCTGGACTTCGCACCAGCTATCCGGTCGGCTCGTTGACCTAGCTGGACTTCCTGCCAGATATCCGGTCGGCCCGTCGATCTATCTGGACTTCTTACCAGATATCTGGTCGGCTCGTCGACCTATTTGGTTAACTTCTGCACACTTGGTAAAGTGGTTAGATCACAATTATGCCTAACTTAACTTACTTGTCATGCATCAAAACCTGAGTTGACCGTTAGTGCAAACTGCACCAACAGTTGCTGCTGTTGGTTTTTGATAGACAGACTGACTGAGGCTTTTTCTTAACAAGTTGATTTTAGTTTGATTTTGTGAACTGAATATTGGATGCTCCAAATTCATCCTGTGCTTGCATCTTTTTTATTTGAGATCTGTAGCAGGAAACTCTTTGTTATTTGCTGACATTTTATCGAAGTATTTCAGCCAGTGAAGAGCCCTGTGACTATCTGTGGTGATATTCATGGTCAATTTCATGATCTGGCAGAGCTATTTCGAATTGGTGGAAAGGTGTGCTCAATTGAGAAAACAAACAAATGAGTTATGATTACTATTTGATCATTCCAACAAATTAATCATGTGTTTTCATTTATTAGTGTCCAGATACCAATTACTTGTTTATGGGTGATTATGTGGATCGTGGATACTACTCTGTCGAGACAGTTACGGTAAGGAAGGTGCCTTTTCCTTGTTTTGTGTTTATTTCATGCTATGATAGATTTGATTTCTTTATGCTTAATGGTATGTCTTTTTTGAACTTGCCAATTGCAATGGCATCTCATCTTCCGCATTTAATATGGAGCTGACTTTTTAGTCCATCAATTGTGGTTTGCCCATAATGACACACAACTGAATTTTGATTCTTAATTTCTGAGAACAGAATTACTGCTTTAGCATTCCTTACTTTACCTTTTATATATTGCTATCTGTGTTCGTGTTGTGAATATTACTTGGTTGAAGTAATCTATGCAAACACCGAAACCCACATAATCTAATTTTCTTCTGCAGTTGTACCAAGGCAAACTCGGATCTTAGATGCTGAGAACACATATATGATCCCAAGTTAGAACAGACAATGCTGACTACAGTCTTCCACAGCTGAAAGATTGTGGTGGTCTTATGCAAATCAGGAATATTTCCTATGTCTGTGTCTTTATGACTTGAAAGGAACAGCAGGAAATTATAAAATAAATTTAAATATTCGCATTAGTGACTAAAGGTTTCAGACATTTCAATTGTTAGCTCAACTGATTAGGTTTAACATCTGTTTTTGACTTTTGACCATAATAGACTTGATACCTTTGGAAAGCCCATAAACTAACAAATGATGTTTCACTTCATTCTTGCTTAAAAAGGGTCCTCTAGTGTGTCTAAATTCTCGGTAAAAGTGCAACATGCATGACTACCACTCAGGGAGTGTTTGGTAGAGCTTCTATGCTTCTTAGATTTTAGCTACATGGAAGCACTTTTGAGTGTTTGTGAATGTTAACTTCTGCTTCAACATCTTTAACTTTTACTCAAAAGTTGGAAGCAAGAATTTGATGCTTTGCTTTTTCTTGCTTTTGCTTTTTTGTTTATGGTCTAAAATTAAAAAGTTGATATTTATGTCTTTAATAAATTTATTATTTTACATAATTGCTACCCCATTTTTGACTTTAATAAATTTATCGTTTTATATAATTGCCACCACACTTCTGCGATATTTATTTTTTAAATAATATTTTATATTTTTATATAATTTGTATTTTCTAGAATTTTTTATACATATTTTTGTGTATTTATATAAATTTTGTCATTTTTTAAAATTTTTAATTTTATTAATTTTATATTTTTTTAGTATAAAAAAATAATTTTGATACAATATTTTAAATATAATAATAATTATATAAAAAATAGTGTATCAAAATTATATTTCGATAATTAAAAAAATAATTTATATAGTTTAAGGATTTGTTGTCATTAACTAAAAATTATGTTTGGGAGTAATTATTCATCATACACTCAAACTTTACTTTGCATTAGTTTTTTGACTTCTATTTCCAAACATTCCATACTTTAGCTTCTCGCTAATTTCAAAATAATTTCTATAAAAATCACTTTTAAATAAGCAAAAGCTCTCCCAAACACTCCGGGCTTCAATGTGGGTGATATTTCAAAGCAGGTAGTAAAACATCAAAAATTAAATTTTTTTTGTTAGCTATCAAATACTTCTAGTGTTGAAATACAAACATGATTGGTTACTTTATAGTAATCATCAAAATTCACTCTCTAAAAGTGTGAATGCTTTTCGTTATGCTTATGACTTATGATGTCATTGAGATGAATTGGTTAAATGTTCTGATTTTTCTTTCTACAATCATATAGGTTTAATGATTCTTATAGGAACCAATCTCCTTTGATTGTTTATATGAGAACTTTAGATCACTTAGTAAATTGCTAGAATACTGATGTAGCAACTTATTCTGTATGATCAGCTTTTGGTGGCTCTCAAGGTGCGTTATCCTCAGCGAATCACTATTCTCAGAGGAAACCATGAGAGTCGTCAGGTATAATGCTTTAAACTTTGCATGATGTTGCATTAAACTATGTTCACTTTGGCATCTTAATTTATTATTTTGCATAAGGTAGTGATACGTCATATATTTCTTTCAACTATATTCATTGTATTCCTAGTGATTCATCTCATTTATTTGCTGACAATATGTATTTTTCTTTTTATTTTGTTGCAGATTACCCAAGTTTATGGATTTTATGATGAATGCCTGAGAAAGTAAGTCCTGTGCCTTTTGTTTCTAAGATTAGTGTGACCTGTTTCTAGGTTTTAATATCTGCTCCCAGACACAATTTTTTTTTCTCCAGCTGTGTTACTTATCATCCCTTATTCTGCAGCACTTATCTGTTATCCAATGTGGTTAGCTGGGCAAATAGAATCATTTTTATATCATAAACAAGAAGAGTTGTTGATATGGTTTTTGTGTGCAACAAGTTTATCTTGTTATGCTTTGTTTAGCCAGTATTTCTGTGTAACATCTATAAGAAGCTGAGCTAATTTGTCATTTTTTCTCACTATTTTTGTCCATGACAATTTTACTGAATTTTATCGAGAGAGACCATGCCGTTTCTTTTCCTTCTCATATGGATGCAATTTCGTTCTATTTTATTTATTAAGTGCTGCAATGAACATTTGTTGTAAATAGAGTTAGATATGATTTTATGAGTCTGCTTAAGTTTCCTAGTGTTTCTTTGATACAATGTGATTTTATATTCTGTTTAAAAACTCACACACTTCATGAATTCCAGAGCAAATACTTTCTTTATTTTTTAAAAAAACTAAATAATCCTTTGTATATTGCATTTATAGTACTATCAAAATTTAGAGCTCATCTGTAATTTAACTTAATTAATTTGTCAAAGCTTGTCTGCAGTTTAACTTTAGTTTGAAAATGAATGCGTACTTGTTAGAAAGAAATCCTGGTTCAGATGATTAGCTTAGGACTCAACTAATGGAGGGTGTGTACAATATAAATGGCAGTTCACAAGATGGAGTATAAGCATGCTTATACCTACAGCCTGCCTAAGCAAAGAGAACAAGATAGTTGACCATGGAGAAGAAAGCATTCTAAGGAATGCAAACTTAATCCTGTCAATTTGAACATGAACAGACTTATTATCAACATCAATCTTAAAAACTGGTGTTTGTCTCAATCCACTTTTGCAAGGTAATGTGACTAAATAGTATCTTGATCTCTTAAATGACCATGGTTTTGTTTTATAAGATTATAAGCAGCTGCTTGTGCAGATTTTGGAGGGGGCTGCATTTGATTACATATAGTTTATGCAGTTAAAAAATGTTATTATCTCATTTAAATTAATGCAAACTATATTGAACCCTAAACTATATTTGCTTCATTAAAATTAATTCAAACTATATTGAATTAAAGGTGACTGACCATACCATAGTCTTATTACATTTTCTCTAGCCAAAAGAGATTGATTACAAAAAAATCTCTAGAAAATCTTGCCGGTGTATCAAGTTATGGTTATCACAGGTCTGCCTTTGTGTTTTGAATTCTGGACGTTTGGGTTTGCAATCAGGATCAGCGAGTATGCCATGACATTTAGCTTTTGTTTAATTGGAATTTTAGTGATTTTGATCTTATTTGATAATCATTGGATTTTATTTTCTGATCCAGATATGGCAATGCAAATGTATGGAAGATCTTCACTGATCTTTTTGATTATTTCCCATTGACGGCATTGGTTCGTGCTCCCTACCATTTCTTGAAGAATCTTGCTGCATGTTCTACAATTCTTTGGTTATGATATCAATATAGCGTATATTAATTATGAATAATTCTAACTTCTCTTAGATGTTTGGCTTCTGATTTAAAATTAACAGTATGAAATTCTCTCTGTGCACAGCCATTTGTGCAATTGTGAGTAACCTTAGTTAGAATGGTTAGTTATATTTTGGATGCAAATTATACAGATTTTACTTTTTTTTTATTTGCTTATCATTTAGGTGTTTGGATATTCTCTTTAATTGTCAGTATACAAGTTGTCTTATTATTCATTTGAAGGTCAAGATTCTTGAAATGGTTTGGTCCATTTTAAAATCATTGACTGGATTTACATTTTAGTAGTTGTTTGTTTTTGTGGTACCATGAGAACGACTTACAATTGTCTGTGTGCGCATTTCATGTATTCACCAGAAAAATTAAGACCCTTGGATTAATTATCTTGAATGTCATCAGGTAGTATTTTATTCTAATTGCTTGACTTTTTTTTTTGGTAATGTAGAAGTAGAATCAAGATCTAAAATTTCGACCCATACCAAGGTTTCGGCTTTGGACCGGAACGATACGGTTTCGGTATCATATCGTGTCATGCCGATATAGTTTCGGTATTTTTTAAATATAAAATATATTAATTAAAAAATAAAATATTAAACATAAATATTTTAAAAATAAATAATATAAAAAATAATCTTTAAAAAAGGAAAAGATATGAAAATAGATAAATAAATAAATAAAAATTTTATTATAATTT
>JBBMJZ010413103.1:4057639-4075422 GCA_037833815.1 Zingiber zerumbet | reverse complement strand
AGATAAATAAATAAATAAAAATTTTATTATAATTTTAAAATTAAAATAAATGAAATATAAAATTAATTAGATAATTTGATTAGGGTTTAATGAAGTCTCTTTAGATTATCTCCATCATAGTTAAGAGTTGATTAAAATAATTAGCCTAAGTTTAATTAAAAAAATCCGAAATCTGACACCACTCGCAAGCTTGCGCGACTTTGGTGCTATTGCAGGGTTGCGCAACCCCTCAGCCATGGCCATAGGGATCACGTGACGCCTCCGGCTTGACCGCAGTGGTCGAGCGACCCCTCTGCAGTGGCCGCATGGTTGCATAACGTCTCGGCGGTGGCAGCAGAAGGGTTATGCAACTTCTCCGCTGCTGCTGTTGCGGGGTCGAACGACCCTTCGCAGCTGTCGTGGGTTTGGTGCCGAGGTAGTGTTGGTGTCGGTCGTTGGGCGGAACGAGATGTTTCGCCCGTTTCGAGAGTCTCGGCACGACACTTTAAACCATGAGTAGAATCACTTTAGGTGCCCTAAGCTGGATTGATTCACTTACAGGATTAAGATCCTCCATGGGGAGCTTTCTTAGAAAATATATTTCTTGGACATAAGTGATGCTATTATCCACATCCTTTTTCAGTGGCATGCCCTTTGACTAGATTGATCACCCTGTTGCTTGTGACAGTAAGCTGATATAGTATTTGCTAAATAGATGTTAAGCAAGGATACATCAAGTAAAAAAAAATAAAAAACTAACTAGTTCATTCAGGGAGAAACTGATATATTTTTGCTTAGCGTGATGTGCATCAACATCCAAGGTTTTGGCTAGCAGATTTAGGAGCAATTTAATTTGAAGATTTGTTTATTTTTTTTTCAAGTAGAACTGTTTGTTTGTCATTTTATAGTGACTGATTAACTTTTTAGTTGAAGTGACACCTTTATTTGTCATGATTCTGAAATGAATAACATCCTATCAAACTGAAAATTTTGTTCTCAGGTTGAATCAGAAATTTTCTGTCTACATGGTGGATTATCTCCATCTATCGAAACTCTTGACAGCATAAGAAACTTTGATCGTGTCCAAGAAGTTCCTCATGAAGGGCCCATGTGTGATCTTTTGTGGTCTGATCCTGATGATAGATGTGGTTGGGGTATTTCTCCACGTGGTGCTGGTTACACTTTCGGCCAAGTATGTTCTGTTAGTTTTCTATGTTTGCCATGGATCACCTTTCATCACTTCATTGTGAATCTTTCAGGATATATCTGAGCAATTCAACCATGCCAACAATCTCAAATTAATAGCCAGAGCTCATCAATTGGTTATGGAGGGATATAATTGGGGACATGCAAGTTTCTACATTGATCAACTGTTTTTCATTTTTCTCGTGTCAGATTAGGAAGTGTAAGTTTTAACAATAACTCTTTTCAACAGGAACAAAAGGTGGTCACCATATTTAGTGCACCAAATTATTGTTATCGATGCGGAAACATGGCTTCCATAATGGAAGTTGATGAATGTAAAGGGCAGACATTTATTCAGGTATCACTTTGAAACGACAGAGTCATTCAACTTCGTAATATTTGTTTTAATCCATTTTCATTTTGGCTAATATGTTTGTTTATACCAAGGGATTTATGGCAATGTTTTGATAGGGTTAATATTCTTTTTTGCAGTTTGAACCAGCACCTAGGAGAGGAGAGCCTGATGTAACCCGCAGGACTCCTGACTACTTTCTGTAAGCCAAAGAGTAGAGGCATATTGTTGGTTCCTGACAGGAGTGATGCTTGCTAGATGATGAGGTCGTGATTGCATAATCCTCAAAAGTTCGGTAGTAAGATTATATTTCGGTAGATGAATATCTTGTATAATGTTTTTGTAAGTTTTAATCCTACACAAGGTTGTGATGCAGCACATAATTTTCAAGGGAATTTTTTCTGTCTTATTTTCCCCTCGATCCTCCACGTTTCTGCTATTTAATGTTGTAGAGTGACAGGATTTGTTTGTCCGCTGCAAAGACTAGCAAATTTAGCACCTTTTAACGAAACTTGTATAGGCCAAGATGGATTTTGTATATCTTCTACATCTCCTGTAGACGGTTGTAACTTGAATGTTGGATCCTGTTATTGATGTTCTGCAGTTCCATTCCTTGGCCATGTTTACTGCCCTAGTGGCAGTAGCGAAGTAAACATTCAATATTGCCTGTAGCGTCCATGTTTTCTCTAGAGCTGAGATCGAGTGAACCAATGCTATTTGTCGAGTGTTGGGTGTTGTTTTCTCTAGAGCTGAGATCGAGTGAACCAATGCTATTTGTCGAGTGTTGGGTGTTTACGTTCGTTGTATTCAGACGTTCCAATATTGATGTAAAGGGTTGCAGTACGTTGTATGACCTTCATAATTTTATAAAATGTTTAATTGAGAATAAAATTCATATACCCAACGTGGTATTGTCATTGTAATTGCAATTGCATTGAGCCTGCAGCCCAACAATAATTAGCAAACATATGGCGGTAAAAGACTGGTAATGAAAGCGACACAAACATCTGGAGTTTTCTTCATTATTGAAGAAACCTTGCATTAAAGACTTTGGCCAAAGCAAAATGCTTCGGTTAGAAAAGGGAGAAAATGATGCATTTCTGTGAACCGCATCAAATCACAATGAGAAGCGTGCCTTCTAATGAACAAGACCACGCTGCTTGAATACCTCAAGCATCGCCACACCAATCTTTGCTGGCGATTCAACTACTGTTACTCCTGCTTCTCGTAGAATTTTGATTTTATCCTGTGCAGTACCTTTCCCTCCTGACACGATAGCTGCACGAAAGTATTGGCAGTTAGCTTGGGACGGGAAAAAACATAATCCATTCTTGATGGCGGCAAAACAGAATTGGGCGAGGTCAAACAACAATGAGTATCTCTATAGCCATAGAAACCATGTTGACCTGGTGGTACTGACTATAGCAAGCATTAGAAACCTTGATTTCCACCCGCACTTAAAATTCAGTAGTTCATAATTTTTAAACCAAAAATGACATCTCAAATTAGTTTGGGAGATATGGCACAAACCTCCAGCATGACCCATTCGGCGTCCTGGTGGTGCTGTAAGACCAGCTATAAAGGCAACAACTGGCTTCTCGGTTTTACTTTCCTGTTTAGCCAGCAAAAAACAAATGCTAATCAGCATAAAGCTCTATCAGTAAACGAACCCAGAAAAATAAAGATGCATCCAACCGCTAAGTATATTCCATTCTACTATATTCAGTTCCCCAAATAACTATTAACTTTCATATATCTCTGACAATGTTTTTGATCTGTTCATAATGATTCGTTGATATAATACTCTTTATTGACAACCAAATATGAAATAATTAATACATATGGAAATAAAGTTTAGATGGCAGAGAATGTTTATGAGAAATGGAACAGTCAGTGAAATATGAAAAACTTGTGAAATTATCTGGAAAGGCTATATCACCACCATTATCTAGATATCTTGAGTCAGTTTAAGGGTGACAAGTAGGGTGGGTCGCTCTGTACTCCATACACCAAACTATTGATTCAACTTGACCAATTATAGAAATCTGCAGTCTCTTTGAGAATGTCCATACCTTAAATGTGGCATTATACCCTTTAGGATATATACCTTGGGAAGTCCTTTAACCAATGAACATATGCTAATATTTAATAGTTAAACAAACTCATAACTGACACGCTGAGGAAATAAATGGATATTTTGGACTTAGCCTAAGTTGATACTCATAAGTACTTAATGAAATTTTGTTACACATAGAAAGATAATTATGGCTATACAGCAAAATATGACATCTTCTATATGAACGCTTCTCATACATCCTATACAAAATTCTGAAACATCAAACATCAAGATAATAAATAAAAACAATTACCAACACACCTTCAGGTAGCACTACAAAATCATTCTTCCATAATACATTCTCATGGAGTGCAGTAGCTTTGGGAGAAATTAATAACTTTGAAGCTTATTAGACAAATATGTGCAGATTACACATTGAAGTGAAACATGCTCAAGCTCAAGAAATGAAAGACAAGCATAAATTCAGAGAGAAGAGGACAAACACATGACCTGAATTAGTGCGGCAGCATCTTCTTCTGCAGTTCCTCCAATCTCTCCTATAAGAACAATACCTGAAAAACAAGTCATAACGAGGAATCAAACTTAACTCTTCAGCTTGAAACAAGAAACATTATTATGTCAGCAAAATAACTGGGCAGAAATTTAAGCCTGCTGTACTAATGATTTAAAGAAAACATCTTTATAATTTTTTTTAAAAAAAATCTAAAAAAACAGTTACATAACTAAGAATAGGGATAGATCTGGGATTATGATCAAGTACAAATCAGATCCAACCCAACACTTTTACTCGATCCTAACCCAAGTCTAAAATAGGTTAATATTTTTCAACTTCTACACAACCAAAATTTGGTTCCTAATCCAAACTCAAATGGCTACAATAGATTGATCTGATCATCTAGGATTTACATACATTAGCAATACTGATCTAGTACCAATTTCATGTAGTCTCCCAACTGATTCTCTTCTATAAGCAAACCAAAAGGACAAAATTCCATGAATTCAACTAGATAAGAAGCAACTGTAAATGTTTGTCCTGGTCTTCAACTGACCTTCAGTCTGAGAATCTTCAAGAAACTTTGATATGCAATCAACAAAGTTTGTTCCATTAAAAGGGTCACCACCAATTCCTACACAAGTTGATTGTCCAAGACCAACAGCAGTTGTTTGAAAAACCTACAAGTATAACACTTAGTTAGTTTCTCAGAAATGACTTACAATACCAAGTTGTCATACATACCGCTTCATATGTTAAGGTACCAGATCGAGAAACAATCCCAACTCGTCCTGGCTTGTGGATGTATCCAGGCATTATTCCAATTTTGCATTCTCCTGGTTTGATGATACCAGGACAATTAGGTCCTATCAATCGAGTTTTTGATTGCTTGTTCAGAGCAGCTTTTACTCGAACCTGACATTCAGACAATTGGTAATTAACTTTTATGAAATCCCATAAAACAACAGATCTGCCTAGATAACATTGTAAAAAGCCATAAACTCAATGACAGATAAAACTATTTACTAGAAATGTGACAAGGTAAACCTGATAAGCTATTTACTATGTGAGTTGTGTCACAAAGTGGTAAGTGGTGAGGGCTAGGGATGTGCTGAGAAAGCCAAAGGAGAGATCACATTATCCATAGAGGTGGATTATATGAGGGCAGGTTGGTGTCACAGATCAGAGTGGAAGAGGGTAGCAAAACTTCTGGAAAGGAGGGAGGTATAGAGGTAGAGGCAGGGAAAGATAATAGGCACTGATGTTGAGGCCAGGTGTAAATGAGCTAGATATAAATAATAGTGAAGGGACATTTGGAACATGCCAGGAGGAGAGTAGCTAGAAATGGGAACAGGAGGGAAACAGGATCTGCCAACGAGGATAATAGGGCAATCATAATCTACCCCACTTAAGATTTAACAGCCTGAAATCCAACACAACTCTAATCACCCCTTGGCATGCTAGGTTTAATTGTAGCTCCACTATCACAGTGGCAGTGATTGACAAACACCACACCATGCCCCAGATATATTTGTTTTAATACCAATCGTACCCAAAAATTCTTAAGCCAAGTTAATAATAGTTCATTCATCTATGCAATTCCTTCATTAGCCCATAACTAAATTACAATATCATAGCAATGCAAATGATATGTGGTCTACTGACAAATTCATACTACTCTAATCACCACCCAGAATGGATATGGGAAACTAAGATAATCCATGCACAAACCATAGAAAAAAATTACCCCACAACAGGTATAGAAAGATCAATAAGAACTTGAGAGTTACCATGTCATGTTGAGGAATTCCTTCAGTAATACATACAACAAGATCTAGCTCAGCTTCCACTGCCTCCATAATTGCAGCAGCAGCAAATGGAGGAGGGACATAAATAGCTGATGCATTAGCTTTTGTCTCAGCCTTTGCTTCTGCAACTGTATTGAAGACTGGAAGACCTAAGTGTTCAGTTCCACCTTTCTTTGGTGTCACCCCACCAACCTACAGCAAAGAGAGCAATGATTCATCACGAAATTAATCAGCCAATACATGTCCAAGATGTTAGAATAAAACCTATCATATTCACAGAACAAAACTAAGTATGAGAAAAAAAAAAAAAGAAGAAAAATTACTGCATTGTAGCTTCCTCGGCAACGCTAGACAGAAAGCTATGATGGAAATACTTGTGGATTCCTATAGATATCTATTCGTAGATCAACAATCCATTGTCGCAAAAGCTTTGATTAACTATGACATGGTGAAATAGGGTATTTGTACCAGTGTGCTCAATCCATGATTTACATTGTCTGAAATATTCGACAGTAATTGTCATCATTAGGCCATGTTCATCCCAACTAATTGATGTCGGCAAGATAAAACTTCTCTCTTCATTGAGCTCTATGTAATATCATTACACTCCAACCATGACAATATTAATATGTCAAAATAACTAGCTTAGAAAGATTACACATACGGATAGCAGGTAAAAGATGGAGCGTTTGATCCAAGGTTTAAACTGTTGTGTATTAACTTACTTAGCAAGGTTTTGTACATTGACCTCAAGCAAAAGATTGGTCATTTGATTTTAAGGCTGAAACAATTCTGAATGCTTTGTTTAGAGACAGTTTTCCAACATCAATTGCGGCAATAGTTTGATATTTCCACAAATTTTCTTTTGTGAATATGTCCTCAACATCTTGCATCAAGATTTTCCAACAAAAATTCTCCAATAATAAGCTGTATTCCCCATCCATTATGGCACTTCCACTACCTACCCAATCACAAAGAAGCCAATTGGCTCTCCCCCCAGGCTTCTAAGAGAATCCCCATCAAAGGATTCCTCTTTCCACCAAGGCATTGTACAAAAGGATGCCCAACCCTCAAAACCTATCCATGATTTCCAGACTATGGAGCTACAAATCCATGATGAGGTTGGCCCCGAGATTCTAAACAATATCTCGTGTCACCCTGTTTTCTCATAGGAACTCCGACCGATCATATTTGAACAAGGATATAATTGTCTAATGTGGATACGGATCTAAGTATATGGCAACTATCTATAAAACTCCTACAATGTTAAGGGATAAGTATTGACTTGGAATGTCAGTATCCTACATGGATATGTAGAGGATATAGGAAGAACCCAAATTTTAGAGATGCCTAGATTGCTTATGATAACTTATATCTAGATCACACTTTCTTCACTCTACAAAATATTGCATTCCCGTTAAATTCCTTGTTTTGCATAAACATCTTGGTTTTGAATCTACAAATCCCTATATCAAACAACAATGATCCAAGAACTCAATAGCGATCCCTATTATTTTCCATCATCAGATAGTTTTTTTAAACCTTGACATCATTCTGATTTGTGTATTATATAATTCGAAGTGCAAAAAGAACTCATGAAAAGGCACCAGCTACCTTAATTGATACTAAACAGTGCATCAAATTGATAGGGAACATTGTAATTGTTGACGAAATTTTAGATCATATTATGACTTTGCTATAGAATACATATTACAATTATTAACTTTTAAATCTGCTTCTATCATACACTTAATAAACTACCAGTAACAACTAATCATGATGAATAGTTTTTTTTTTTTAAAAAAAAACTCACTCAGGAAGGTGTTTCAGTCAACCTAAATATAGCTACCATATCAAAAAATTGTCATCATGCAAAGCAAGAATCATGACGAACACAAAAACAAGGAAAAAAAACACCATTAGAAAACTCAAATGCAGAATAAATGGCAATTGTCATGATGTAAAGCAAGAATCATTAATCATTGACGAAACACACGAGCAGGGGAAAAGGGCCTACTAAGGTTAACTAGAAAACCCTAATGCAGAAGCAATGGCAATTGTGAGACATATAGCAAGAATCATTAATCATTGACCAAACACACGAGTAGGGAAAAAGGGCCACTACGGTTAACTAGAAAACCCTAATGCAGAAGAAATCGCAGTCATCTCCCGTAAACGAAAATGGGAAAGAAAAGAAGAAGAAAAAAAACAGGAACTCAAAAGCGCACGGTACAGAACGAGTTACAGATCCAAACTAACAAATTCCACAGACGAAATCAATTTTTGTATATATAAAAAAAAAATCCACATCAACCATTCTATAGTAAAGAGATCAGGGGTGATGTTGTGGCTCTCACCATCTTGGTTCCATATTCGATGGCCTGCTCAGTGTGGAAGGTCCCGTTCTTTCCGGTGATGCCCTGGCAGATCACACGGGTATTCTTGTCGACGAAGACCGCCGGTGAAGGAGATGCCGCGGCGTTGAAGCTCCGGGAAAGGGAGGGCGGCCGGGAAGAGGTTGTAGGGTTGGCGAAGATCTTGGAGGCGATGGATCCGATCAACTTCGACGCTTGGCGAGACATCGCAAGAGGCCGCCGACTCCGAGGGCTTCTCCCGAGTTATTAGACTTGAGTTGGTTCGAAAAACATTTCTCCGTCAGGTTTCATTTATATTTATTTAAATAATGTTTTATTTAAATAAATAAATAAATGAATGAATAAATTCCCAAATTGGGGTTTTGGTAAAATTTCTTTACTTTGGTCCTTAATTTTTATTATTTTATTTAGTTTGGACTTTTATCGAAATAATTACCAAATAGTAAAAGTTAACTTTTGTGGAATCTTTTCATTAAAAAAAACTATCTTGATAAATTAGTATCATTGTTAGCGCCATTTAGAATTTAATGTTGATTTACATAAATAAAAAAAAATAAATTGAACCGAGAATAAATGAAAAAGACCATGACTTGAATTGGAAAAATAAATATAAATATGGTAAAAATATATTTTAATATACAATACTATATTTACTGACACTTTTCATTGATATGAACAATTAATAACTTTTCATCATACTTTTAATGACATTTTCAGTAAAACGTTTCAAAAAATAAATACAATAATATAAGTTCCTAAGTCCACTAGCTTGCATCACATATGGAAATACCCCATTAAAAATATCTTTTATTCTAATATTATTGTCATAGCTATTGGTAGCTACTATAATATGTAGAAATTATCAAATATAATATTGTTCTTTATTTCTAGTCTTATTGTAGTAGCTACGACTAGCTACTACAACATATATATAAGTTACTATGTAGCTGCAACAATGTGTAACATCTAATATAATATTAGTATAGTATTATAGCTGCTATTTAGTAGTTTCTATAGCTATTTTTAAAGTGATTTTAATTAATTTAAAATGATTTTGATAAGTTTAAATAAGTTTGATCAAGTTGGTGAAGAGTATTTTTATATAATAGTGATTAAAGATAAGGATTTATGATTCAATATTTTAGAATGTAGGGTTTAAAATTAATTGTGTAGTAGCAACTATTTGGCAGCTGCTATAATATATATAAAAAAAATCATCTATTTCATTGTAATCAAAATTACTGATGGGGACTGGATTTATTCTCGAGTAATTATCTTGAGTAATAAGTCTCGTTGCTATAGTATCACTGTTATAGTACCAATACTATAGTATATTGCTACAGTGTCCTGGAGACTGGGATTCGCCGAGCAATATGTCTCATTGCTATAGTATTATTATAACTACCCCCGAGGTAGTTTTGATGTGGTTAACTAACTTAAGTTAGGCTCTGTTGCATTTGATGCCTTGTGTCTAAGTGTGCAGGAACTTAAGAGCACAAGAAGTCTAGCGGAAGACACAGTAAATGAGAATGATGACACGGAAAAAGAGCTAACGAAAATCGGTGTATCTGAGGGATGAGGAGTTGCGGAAGAGTACATTGGTGTACGAGAAGGACGTGCATGATGTTCGAGGGATAAAAAGCTAGGAAGAAAGCCAGTTAGAGGAGAAGGTCGGAGTTGGCTTCGGGTGAGCTCAACTCCGTTTAGCCGAAGCATCACCCAAGCGAAGAGATCAGCTAAGGAGCTGATCTACCTCAGGGAATGCTCCTTTCATGACTTTGAAGGCTCTTTTGATGAACAGTATATAGAAGACGTCTTCCAGTCTGTTGAAGGTGCCTTTGATAGTTGTTGGTTGAAAATAAACTTTTATCTTCAACGGATAAAAGTTATCACGTTGGAGGCATCTTGGACCTAATTAAAAGCACCTTTAAGCTTCGGATATAGTTTTCCATGTGCTATAAAAAACCCCTGGAGTTAGAACATAGAGAACATCTGTTGTATTCATTTCCTAATATATTTCTGAGCTATCAATGAGTGTAAGAGACTTTTGTGTCTTTAACGAAGGAGATTTTCTAGTGCTTTCATCTCTCCCTTGGATTAACAACTACTTAGATTGTAATCAAGTAAACATCAACCTTCTTACTTACTCTTTTAAGTTGTTATTATTTGTATTTATGTCAACTATCTATTGCTGCTTAATTTAATTATGCTAATCTAATGAAATCAAAGATCGAGAAATGGTTGAATTTTATTTTGTAGGTAATTCACCCCCTCTTGACAGCCGTACTGAGACCAACAAGTGGTATCAGAGCTCAACCACCTCAGAAGAACTAATCATCAACTGAAGTACAAAGACGATGGTCAGATCCAGCATCTATCCACTGAAATTCAAGGGAGACTTCGCAATGTGGAAAATGTGCATGAAGGTATTCTTCAAGATCCATTTTGAAATTTTGTTAATTATAAAATATGGTTTTATAATACCTAAGGATCAATCAGGAGTCGACAAAGAAGAGTACATGCGGACAAAGAAGGAACAAGCCGACTTCGTGGTTAATGACAAAGTAGAATTACATCTGTTTACCGTCCTTTCGCCCCAGGAGGTTAGCCAGATCGGAAGCTTCGACTCCGTAAAAGAGCTCTAGGAGAAATTCCTATAACTTCACAAGGGCACTTTGGAAGCAAAATTAGCAAGATGGGACATCCTCCGAAGTTGATTAATGAATCTCCGGATGAAAAAGGGAGAGAAGGTAGCTCAACTCCATGCTAAGATCAAAGATTTAATCACCCAGCTCAACAACCTTGGAGAAATGCAACAAATTGTGACTCTTTAAGGTATGCACTTAACGCCTTTCCTAGAACTCCAGAGTGGTCAACCTTAGTAGATGCTTACTACATCTTTAAGAGCTTCGAGGTAAGTACGCTTGAAAGTTTATTTTCTACTTTGAACTTCACGAGTCTTGTTGTGTAGATACTTAAGACATAGAAAAATCAAACAACATTGTCCTAAAAGCTAAGAAGGACGAATTAGACACCGACACTTTCCTCGACGACGACGAAACGACATTTATGATAAGAAAATTAAAAAAAATAGATCTAATAAATTCAATGAAGTGCAGGCCAAGAAAAGAAGAAAAAAGAAAGTGAGATGCTATCACTATAATGAAAAAGGGCACATCAAGGATCGCTGCCCAAGATTGAAGAAGAACGACAACAAGAGAGGACCAAACACAACAAAGCTCAAAACCCTGAAGTTGACTTAGGACGAGTCATCATCAGAATCTAATTTGGAGAAGTACGTTGGACTTGCACTGATGGCAAACCTCCAGGAGGAGAGCATAAACGAAGGGGGAGGTTTCTTAGAAGAAACCTACAGTAAGGAGGAAGAAACAAGCTTTAGAGCGGATCTAGTAAGTGAGGTATGTCTACTACCTCTTGACGAATTATATTCAGGTATTAAATCTATGACTCGATTGTTATATAAGCTTCAGTCTAAAAATACTAATTTGAAAAAAAAAGGTTTTAGCGTTGCAAGCAATCTTAGCGAATGCATGTCTTTTAGAAAATGTATGATAAAATAAAGAATGAAAATGAAAAATTGAAAGAATAAATAGAAAATTTAAAAATTCTACATGTTCAAATTGTACTATTTCAAATTTTAGAAATTATCAAAAACAAAATTAATATTATAGATTTCATAAAGGTCAAATCAGAAAAGTAAGAAAAAAGTACATTCCAATAAAATTTTTGATTAATCCAGTGGTAGAAACCTATATTGGGTTCCAAGCTCATGCCTAAATTAAATCTTTATGGATGTGTTTTTTTATTTAATATTTTTCTTTCTGCTTAAAATTATCTAACTTTTTCAAATAAATTGTTTCATATAATTTTAGTTTGAAATTAATTAGATCTTAATTTTTCCGTGAAAAAGGATTTTATTACTTATCTATAATTTTTTTTTAAATTTTTTGACTACTATATTATTTCTTATGAAGTTTTAAAAAAAAATCATATTTTTGAAATTAAAATAATTTAGTAGAGTTATTTTTAAAATTTTTATTTTTATTTGATAAAATATTATGTTCTCTGTCAAAAGATTTTTTTTTTAAATTTGTTGATCGTTATTTAATTTTCTATGAATTTTTTGTCATAATAATAATTTTTAATATTAAAAATTCTCAAACATTTATTTTTTGAAATTTTGTTATTTTTGCAGAAATACTTTCTATTTTACATACTTAAAAAATTTTGCAAGATTTTTCATGCTCAAAATCTATTTTTAAATATTTTGTTATGAAAATATATCTCTCTGTATAAAATAATTATTTATTGATTATATTAATGTTGTTTATTTGTGACAATTTAATCACTATTTTGGATAAGTATTTTTAACCATTACAAAAATTTTTAGAATTTTTTAACAATTAAAAATAATTTTTAAATTATTTCTTTTAAAACTGACTTTTAAATTAGTTTTTTGAAAAAATAATTCGTAGGATTTTTTAAAGTTTTAGTCACTTATTGTGTAACCCTTAGAATTGTTACCCCTATTTTAATATGATCAAAAGGAGAGAAGTATAGCTGAAGTCTAGGGGAAAATACATTTGACTTATTAAACGTTTTAATTTTGCATCATTATTAATTGCAATTATTCTACTATTTTTTTGTTTGTTTTACCCTAATTTAACTTAGATTGCTTACATAAAAAAGGGAGAGATTTTAAGTACTCCATGGTAGTTTTGTTGTGGTCAAACCAAGTTAAGTTATGTCCTGTTGTGTTTGATGTCTTGTGTCTAAGTATGTAAGAACTTAGGAGCACAAGAAGTAGAGTGAAAAATGCAGTGGACGAAAAGGATGGCACGGGAAATGAGTCGACGGGCTTGGTGCACATGAGGGATGGAGAGTTGCGGAAGAGTACACCGGTGGATGAGAAGGCCATGGACGATGCTCGATGGATGAGAAACCGAGAAGGAAACATGTTCAAGGAGAATGTCAAAATTAGATTTGGGTGAGCTCAACTCTGGTTAGGTAAAGCATCACCCACCACAAAAAGATCAACTAAGGAGTTGATCTACCTCAGGGAAGACGGCGATTTTGATAAGCAGTGTCGAAGGCGCCTTCCAGCCTATTGAAGGGGCCTTCGATAGTCGTTGCTGAAGATAAACTTTTATCTTCGGCGACTAAGAGTTATCACGTTAGAGGCACCTTGAACCTAATTGAAGGTGTTTTCAAGCATTGGATAGAGTTTTTTATGAGCTATAAAAAGACCTCCTGGAGCTAGGAAATAGAGAACAACTGCTGTATTCATTTCCTAGTATATTTCTAAACTATTAATGAGTGTAAGGAGCTTCTCCACCTTCAACGAAGGAGATTCTCTAGTGCTTTCATATACCTTGGATTAACAACCATTTAAGTTATAACTAAGTAAACATCGACTTTCTTACTTATTCTTTTAAGTTATTATTATTTGCATTTATGTTAACTATCTTTTGCTGCTTAATTTAATTGTGCTAATCTAATCAAATAAAAGATTGAGAAAGGGTTGAATTTTATTTTGTAGGCAATTCACTCCCCTTTTGTCGCCCGCACTTGAACCAACAACTGTCACTATAGTAATGTTATGGTATTGTCGCTATAATAATACTATAGTATTGCTACCATGCAATATTGCTATAGTACCCCTTGCGATTCGATCAGCCATCCGAGCAATGCTACCTCACTGCTACAACACTAGCGCTATAGTACTACTATAATAGGAGCAATTTTCTAGAAAAGCAATATGTTCTCTTGAGCAATCACATTTTTTAGATACTACAGTAATTGCTATAGTACCTCATTGCTACATTACTGTGTGATGCTATAGTACTAGCACTTTTCCATCCGAGCTTGAGAAATCTTGAAGCATAACGACTTGATAATCTCTAACAACTTGCTTGCTAACAACCCGACAATGTTAGTGTATGGTTTAACAACTATCTCTTTTGGCCCTCAATGACTTAACAAGGTCAAATATTACATGGAGATTCTTTTTCAAGGGCTATATATAGAAGGGACTAAGGTAAATGAGATGGGCAGTTGTTTCTTCTCGTGAGCAGAGGTGACTCTTCTCCAAACTATAATTCTTTAGCATTGTCTTTTACTTTTTTCTTCTTGTTACTTTCTTCTTATATTCTAGAATGGAGAATTGACTTGTGCGTTGGAGTGACCAGTCGTTAGAGTCTTCTACTTTCCGCTTGTTACTTTCTTCTTCTATTCTTGAATATAGAACTTACTTCAACGTCAGAGTAGTTGACTAGCTCTAATGCTCCTTTACTTCTTAGGCTTTTAGATTTCGAACTCAGGGGAGATCATCAGAGCATCATTGGAGGTTTGTGTCGAGGAGGAACCTAAGCAAATGAAAAGTGACACCATTAATTACTATATACAAAGTACTATTATATCAAAATATTCTTTATTAACTTTGTCAAAATTACTTAGACTTAATCAACATCATTTTAAGTCGGTCAAATCACTTTAGATAGCTGCCACGCGAGTGTAAGTACACCATGAATCCTAAATTCTAAACTTTAAACCATAAATCCTAAATTTTAAAAATTATTATATCAAAATACCCTTTATCAACTTCGTCAAAGTTATTTAAACTTCATTAAAATTATTTTAAAACAGTTAAAATTTATTAAATAGTTGATACAATATTACATTATATTAAGTGTTCTACGTTATAGTAGCTATAAAGTATTTTCTATATGTTATAGTAGCTACATGTTATTATAGCCACTCAATAGCTTCTACATATTATAACAGTTACTCGGTGACTTCTACCCATTGTAGCAACTAGTAGTTGCTATAACATCATTGAAATAAGGAGTATTATAGGGATACATGTTATATCATTTTTAAGGGCTCAGTTATAATTTCTTAGACTTGTTGGACTTTTTCACAAAGTGTCATTAAATGCCCTTTTCTCCCCGACTCCCTTTCCTCTGAACGATCCACGATCGCCGTCGTGATTTTTCCCGATCTTGTTCCCTTCAATCTCAAAGCCCAAATCAAAGATTTCATAGTTTTCTCCCTCTTCTAAGTCGTCGCCCTTGTCTTTGTCACTGCTGCTCGTCGGCGTTGCTGCTGCTTGTCGACGCCACTGCCGTTCCGTCGACACCGTCGCTACTGTGCTCTGCTGACAACCCTCCACAACAAGCGAAAACCTTTGATTCGAGGTGGAGTGTTCTTTCTTGTCTCTTTCGATTACCTTTCGTGCATGATTCAACATACACTTCATCAAATTTGGATCTTGATCCCTTTTGCTATTTCGAAACTTAATCGACAGTTGGAAATTCTATGGAGTTTTCTTGCTTGATTCCAGTTCAATTACCCTCTTGCATGATTTATAGAAAATGATCCAGATTAATTGATCCTTTTATCGAGTTTATACTCTTCCATGCCTACTCACATAGAAATCATATTCCTTATTTCATCTGATTCCTAATTTACATGATTTATACTTGGAAGTACTACAATTGTTATGTTGATTTACATAAACCTTTTTTTTTTAGCTTTATATATGTCCTCGTTCCTTTGTTTCCCTGTCTATTTTAATCAATAGAAAAGATGAGATCTTATCAAGTGAATAAAACTATATAAAGTAAAGGTTTCCTTTTTGTAGGGATAAAACAGTAGTATTATGCCCAATCAAAATTATTATTGAGACAAACTAAGAATAATTTGAATTACTTGAGAAGGAACAATAAGTGGACTAATATCATAATATATTCATCCATATAAGTTCTGTAATTGGAAAGAGAGGGTTTGGCTCATTACTCGTATGAAATTACAAGGTTTCTCAACTAAATAAATAGAGAATGAGAAACACGTGTAAAACCTTGTGCCAAGAACATTTGTTATATAAAAGTTAGAAGATTTGTGATACCGAGTTAGGTATCAGATAACTCTAGATAAATATCGAGCATTTGCTCCGCAATTTAATCCATGACTTTCAAGCCATTGTTTTTGACGTGTTCATCGACTTCGGTCAACGTGTTCATCGACTTCGGTGAACATAGAGATAAGTTACCTCACGGGATGGATTTCAGGTTGTTCATCTCATTTTGATGTGAGGTACTTGTGGGTGGATTGTGGGTCATTCACCCTATATATATGTGATTGTATATGTGCATTCGCATGATGTAATTCGTATAGGGTGGATTGCGGGTCATTCATTCCGTGTATATACAATACATTTTGTTGGGTGGATTGCAGTTCATTCACCTGATCTATATATATATAGATGCATACATACGATGCAGATCACTAAAAAAATATAGGAAATAGAGATAGAATTTATCCATTGCTGTTTCGTCGCTAAATACATATTGCGACGGAATAGCAATGAAAAGTGTCATGTTGTTTAGATTTCAGTTATTGATACTGTAGTGACTGATATTTATATTTTTGTCGCCATATATAACAACAGATATTTATATTTCCGTTGCTACTAGCCAAACAGAGTGAAGTCTCTGTTAATATATTAGCAACGGATAATTTAAATTATCTGCCGCTATTAGTGATGAATATTTAAATATCCGTTGCCAATAGCGATAAATATTTAAATTATCTATCGCTATTAGTGATGAATATTTAATATTTCGTCGATAATCTCTTGTTTTATGTATCAAAAAAGGTATCGCAACCCAGATAGTAGTGACAAACATTTAATTTTCTGTCACTATTAGCGACAGATTTTTGAAATATCCGTCGCTAATAGCAACGATTTTTTAAAATATCAGTCGCTAATAGCTAATCCCCTTTTTATTTTTCTGTTTTCTCTGTTCACATATAAATCTAAATCACTCCAACCATCACAAGCGATGGTTTTCACAATAAAGTCATAATACTTAACAACAAAATTCACAATAAACTCACTACACAGCAACAATTACAACATAACAAACTTATAACACATAATAAACACACAATACATCACAAATGCATAACAATCTAGCCGAACTAAAATGAACACTAGATACATAATAGTAAATCCAAATACAGGTCCATCTAATACAATACATCATAATCAAAATAAGGAACAAAATCATATATTATCCTATATGAAATTTCATTGAGATTAGTTGAGAATAGGAAATGTAATATTAAACTACGAAAAATATAACTACTCATCTTAAACTGATAAGTAGTTTAACTAGTAGACATTCTTTAAAAATATATACCTGCATCATTGAAATAAAAATATGTTAATCTGAAAATGATTATGGAAATGTATAATACAATTATATATGCATATAATTATAAAAAAAATAATTTGATTGAAATTAAAAGTTAAGATCAATGATACATGTTAGTTAGAGCCCTAGACCCAATCATTTGATGATTGTTGTATGGACTCATTGTATCATATTCTTATATATTAATAAAGACATTTGGTTTTTGGTTATTATACTTACTTGTATTGGTGCCAAATAACTAAGTATAATAGCGTCCTTGAGTAGAAGGTTCTTAC
>JBBMJZ010413103.1:4034461-4051059 GCA_037833815.1 Zingiber zerumbet | reverse complement strand
CACGCCGAGGAGTAGGAGTATATCTCCGAACCTCGTTACATCGCTGTGTAAGGTTTGAGTTTCTTCCTTTTCATTTCAATTTAGTTATTTTCGCTGCGCTAACCCTAGTTGTAGGAAGAAACGGAACGATTTGGGGCGGCTATTCACACCCCCCCTCTTTAGCCGCGTACGAGCGATCCCAACAGTACCGATGCAACAACAGGAAGCCAAAGTAGTCAAAACTTCAAATGGACGCGTAGAAACCTATAGAAGTGATGGTGTAGAAGGCTTGGTCGAGCAACACTTTTATAGAGTGTGGAAGGCGCCTTCCATAGGACTAAAGGCGCTTTCCATAGGGCTGAAGGCGCCTTTCATAGATAAAGATTTATCCTGAAAAGCGTTAATCCTTATCGTCGACGAAGTTAGATTTTATCTGATAGAAGGCGCCTTCCATAGTACTGAAGGCACCTTCCATGAACAGTATTGAATGCGTCTTCCGTTGCATGAAAGACGCCTCAGGTACTGTTTACTTGAGGCCTTTTGTGCTTCCTCTGGCCTACAAAATATGTTAGTCCAATATAAAATTATTTAACCTGCAAAACAAAGTTAGCACAATGATAATATGATTAATTTATGACTTAGACCTTGTCCTCTAGATCAAGATCTAGTGAGGATCTCAATTTAAGTTTGTGAAATAGACCTAAATTGGACTGACGCCTACTGCCCCCTCAATCGGGACGCCTCCTTATTGAGTCACTCTCCTCCAGTGGCATACCTTCACTTATCTACCAAATATCTGGTCCTCCAGACATGTTTGGACTTTCTCTAGTCTTGCTCAGTATCTGACCAAGCTGATCTACTAAGACTTACGTGCAACACTGAATTATCATAATAGATAAAATAATAAAGTAAAATAGTGTTAACAGATTTTAGGATTCATTGGTCCGGTCGACCGCACGCGGTCGATCAGAAACTAGTTGGTCACACATGCTTGGAGTTTACTCCTCCAAGACTTCTCATTACCTAAGGTTACCTCCCCATAGGGTTGCCCAACTTTACTCACTAATACTTCTATTATCTGACTTCACTCACCAGGACTTCCATCACCTAGCTTCACTCACTGGGGTCCGACTTCACTCACCAGGACTTCCACCGCCTAGCTTCACTCACTAGGGCCCGATTTCACTTACCAGGACTTCTACTACCTAGCTTCACTCATTAGGGTCCGACTTCACTTACCAGGAAGATCGGCCGTAGGCGAGCCCTAATATCCCAAATATAGTGACGAATAATTAATTATCCATTGCTAATAGCGACGAATAATTAAATTATCCTGTGCTTCAGTTCGCAGGCAAAAGATTAAATATTGTATACATAGAAAATATAGTGACGACTTATTTAATTATCCGTCACTAATAGTGATGGAATATTTATTAATTCGTCGCTAATAGCGACAGATAATTAAATTATCCATCGCTAATAGCGATGAATAATTAAATAAACCATTACTAATAGCGACAAATTATTAAATATTCTGTAGCTAGTAGCGACAATTGTATATCCATCGCTAACCCGACGGCAAAAATTGGAGTTTATCATCCGATTGTTGACTTCGCATGAATAACGATGGATCTTTTTAGTTCGTCGCTAATTGCAGAGGTAATTAACAAGTCTATCGCAATATAGAGATAAAAATTTAGCATCCGTCGCTAATAGTTGATTTTTTTGTAGTGTATTTTTATAAGTGGATTACAGATCGTTCACTCTGATGCATTTGTTGAGGTGGGTTGCCGGTCTCTCGGACTCTCACCTTGATATTTTAACTTATCCTTGATGAATAAATTATATACACCATACCTTTACTCACCTTTACTCAATAAATTGTATTAAGCTGTTGGAATTTATAAGATTATGATTATGTGAAATGTTGGTAAATGAGAAATTGGAGAGAATTGGAGAGACAAATTAACAAAGACAAACCATGGGAAAAGTATGAATGATAGATTATGTTGTCACTCTCTTTTATCGTAATTTCATACACGTCTCTCTTTACTCCACTTTGTACTTTGTGCTCACTCTCCTGTATCTTTAACCTTTAGATTCGTAAACTTGGGGCGATCTTCAAGGTTTGATGGATATAGTTGGACAGTCGATCGGGGATGCTCAATGTAGTTATGGAGACGGTTTCTGTAGAGTTCATTCAATTCATGTTGTATTCATGCATTTTAATTTGGTTGGTATTGCATTTTTTTTTTTACTTTGTTCGCACAAGGTTGGTTTGTTAGACAAGTTGTCGGTATGGTTAAGACATTGTTATGGGACTTGGTTTGCATTTTTTATCATTTAACGTGTTGCATTTTATAGTTGTTCAGCTTAAGAGTTCCCTTCTGAGGTATTATTTATGGTATTTGATGTAGGAATAAAAATTGTTTGAGCAAGGAGATTATCCCTCATATAGGGATGGGAGTCTCTAGGTTGTGACAATAAAATTGTTGGATCGAAAGAGACAGAGGGGACGGGGTAAATCTCGTGCGTTTAGAAACTTTTTTTTTGTTTCGTAAATCAAATCAAAGTAGTAACGGAATAAAGAAAACCGAATAAGAACACAGTTTAATTTTTTTACTTGGTTCGTTGTCCAGCGACTACTATTCTAAGACTTGTGATCCTTGATCACTTTCAAATAGGCAATTCACTAAAGTTCTTTTCTTTGAAACTTTCAGAAGTAAACTCGTACAATGAAAAAGGAAGATAGTAACAATACTACAATCTCCTTAAATGTAAATACAAGTAGAAAGATTATACCGACAACATGGAGATGCAAATTAAGCATGGGTTGTTGGAGAGTCTTACGACGTCGTAGTTGCGAAACTTACACGAACAAAAGCACAGGAGCGAGATCTAACATTTGAAGAATTTTTTTTTGAGCCTTGGACTCTTAGGCTTCTTTTATAGGCCTCTATCAGTCAATTGGAAACCGTTTAGTCGACTTAACATTTATCAGGCGGCTGGTCGCAACTCCTTTCCTTGCTTGCTCTAAAATGATCTGATTGATCCGGCGAAATCTAAATTTTTGATCGACTCAACCCTGTTTAGTCGACTATTCCTCAGAGATTTCCTTTCTTGCAACAATCTAATCATATTGTAATATCTTTCCAAATGGGATTCGATCGACTGATCCCATGATTAGTCGACTAAACCAAGCTTTCCTTCTTTGTAGTAATTTGAATTTCCCTATGCTTATCCAATTGAATTAGTCGACTGACACCCTCGGTCAATGAGAACTTTTCTTTTTTGCAAAATAAAATTAGAACAGTAATAATACAAGTAATACTTGTAGGATCGTAAAAACGCTAGGGGGGGTGAATAGCGTTCGTCGCTTTTTCAGAAATAATGAGAATACACAACAGAAAATAAAACAATCACTAACTCAAGTTTCTTTTACTTGGTTCGGAGTCTTTGACGACTCCCACTCCAAGACCCGCACTCGCTGAGTGCTTTTGTTGGACAATCACTATAATCACAAAATTATTACAAAATCAAGTACAATGTGGTAATTAAATTATACCGACAACAGAAGAATGAAAACTTGATCGTTGGTTGTCGGAGCGACTTTTTGATATCCTCGAGACCATTTTAGAGCAACGCGTGAGTACGAAAGTCGTAGCAATTGATGATTTGAAGCTACTGGTCAAAGCTGCTTTTATAGATTATTCCGGGTGCTTGGAGTTCCTCTCCGAGCGCCTGGATTGCTGACGTGGCCACACCTCGTCAAAATTTCATCCACAAAGTTTTAACCACCTCCGGGCGCCCGGACCCCCTTCGGTGACGTGTGCTAACCAATCCAGAGTACACCACCTCATCCTGGCACTTATTGGATTTGGCCCATTCCGAGCGCCTGGAGCAACTTCGAACGCTTGAACCTCTAGGCGCCTAGAAGCAATTCGGGCACTTAGAATCTAAGGGTGCGTTTGGTTTGTACGTTGTCCATTTTTATTTTCTAGAAAGCGCGCGTTTATGAAAAATGGTGTTTGGTTTACATTTTTCATGTCTGTTTTCTAAAAAAAATAAATAGCATTTTCTGGAAAAATAGAGAATGTCTAAAAGTCATTTTCTATTTTCTAGAAAATGCGTATTTTCTAGAAAATGAAAATGAAAAACGCGCAAACCAAACACACCCTAAGTTTTCCAGCTTTTCCCCTACATTAAAGCTTTAGTAAAAATATTGTACAACACAGAGTTAGCACAATATAAAATGAACAGGATGATTATTAATTAGATCCTGTCTTCCCAAGACTAGGATCTAGTCATGATCTCAGCTTAGACTTCCAAAATGACTCTAAGTAGAACCGGCGCATACAACCCCTAATTGGGATTTGCCTTCACCGGAAGTCTCCTCCAGTACTTACCTCACTTACCATTGCAGACCTACTTAACTCTTTGACCCACCAAGTTTTCCTACCATATGTCCCATCTAAATTTCAGCTAGTTGTTAGGTCCCGCAGACCCAACTGGCTTCCTGTCAAATAGCAGTTCACTCATTGACTTATTTGGACTTCGTGTTAGTTATTAGGTCCTCCAGACCTAACTGGGCTTTAACATGATGTCATGTCCTTATCTTTCAGTCCTACACACTTGGTAGACAAGTTAGATAACCAACACATCTAACTTTAACCTATTTGTCATATATCAAAACCTGATCATTAGTGCAACCTATACCAGCAATCACCCCATTTTTGATGTAATGACAACCTGGGTTAAAGTTAGAAAAAAAAACATGCAAATAAGCATTAAACATGTAATGCAAGTTAGCTTTTCTAAATTTGAGTAAAGTGAGTTGATTTTTCTAACCTAACACACTATCCTCCTCTTTTGGCATACATAAAAAAAAAATGATGCAACACATAAAACACAAGTAATTAAATACAATCATTTGCATAATAGAAGAATTAAGATGCTTTAAGAATATTAAATGCAAGTAGTTGTTCTATTTATCAATTGTTGAAAACATTTTTTTTTTAAAATGTCCAAGTAGAATTGTTGCACCACAATTTTCAAAGTATTTTTGAATAAGTTTTCAATTTTCAACGTTCCAAACAAGTTTTTCAAGAATACGTTAAAATTTTGAAGTTGATTTAAACCAAGGGCAAATATTTCAACAAAATAGATAGAATTTGCAAACCAAATTTTTCAAACAAGTTTTCAACTAATTTTTTCAATATAGTTGAAAATAAATTTTCAAGTAAAGTTTCAAATAAATTTTCAAGTAATGTTTTGAAACAAGTTTTTGAAAACACACATTTTTTTTTTAAAAAAACTTTTTAAAAAATATTTTAACAAGTTTTTGAAAACACTTTCATATTTTCCAAGTATGTGTTCCAAAATCTTTTGAAAACATACTTTTCAACCAATTTTTAAAAACGGACAAATTTTTCAAATAAGTTTTGAACACTTTTCGAAGCAATGAGTTTTGAACACTTTTTGAAGCAAATTTTTTCAAACTAACTTTTCAATCAAAATTTGTCAAATAATTTTGAAAATTATATATGTCACTAATTTTTTAAATAATTAAAAAAGTATTCAAGTATTGAATAAAACTCCCTCTTAACCTGACACATCTGGTTGCTCCTGTTAGCTACAAGGAGCCCTACCTAAGTATTTAAAGAATTTAGAGTTGGGAATATTAATTTTTAGAAAATATATTAGGTTGAAATACTAGTTTTTTTTTTTCATTCTAATTGTTAAATAATTTTGATGAAAATAAAATTATTTAATTTAATCATTAATCAATTATTCCTGAAAGATTAATATCGGAATAAGTTGAATAAGTTTAAGTTTTAATTAGATTTAATGTAAATTAAGTTAAGTTAAATTAAATTTCTTAAAGTTTAAGTTATTAATTAAAGTTAATATTTGAATTAAAGTTAAATTATTAGTAATTAAGTTGAAATTAGTATAAGGTTAAATATGATTAAGATTTAATTAGAGTTACTCTATTAGGAAAAGTTAATTAAATCAATTTTTTAAATTAAGGTTGATTAAAATTTTAATTAAGATTGATTTTTATAAACTTTTAATTTAATGCCAAATTTTAATTAAGGTTTAATTGAAGTAAATTTTTAATTAAATTAAATGTTTAAGTTAAATTAGGAGTTAATTAAAGTAGAGTTAAAATTTTAATTAATGTTGTTAAACTTTGATTAGATTATGTTAATTAATTAAATAATTTGATTAAATTAAGTTAGATTAGGTTAAATTAAATTAAATTAAATTATTAAAGTTAAATTATAATTTCAATAAATACTAATCAACTAAGGTTAAATTATTAATTAGAGTTAACTTTATAGTGAATTTTATTTAAATTGAATTGAATTTAGTTTAATTTTTTAAAAGTTTTTTAAAAGAATTTTTAAAATATTTTCAAAGGATTTTTAAATAATTTTAAAATATTTTTAAAAATAATTTTTAAAGGAATTTTTAAAATAATTTTAAAAATAAATTTTAAATGATTTTAAAATAATTTTGAAAAAGATTTTTAAAGGATTTTTTAATCTTAATGTTTTTAATTTAATTGAATTTTCAATTTAATTTAATTATAATTTAATATTAATTTACCTTAGTCATCTTACTCGGTATAATTATTCAACCAAGGTAATCCTATAGTGTGGTGAGATGAGTTATGTTGAAATTTTAATTTGAAGATAATTTGACATTGTGTTAAATTTGTTAAGGTTGATTTGTGCTAAAAGAGGGGGGGGATAGCTCATCGCGCGTTCGTTGCTTGTTCCTTAATGATGATGTGCAGCGGAATACTCTAAAAGTAAGCTCCAATGCTAACTACTTGGTATCCACCTCAAGAAGATGTGACTAATCCAAGGATCCGACCCTCACTCACTCATCTATTAATAAAAACACTTATTCTCGGTAACTACCGGAGTCGGAGAAGCCTCGCGCAAGTTCTCACACAAACAAGAAGAAAAAGGGAACAAATACAAGTGAAATTTTACAAGATTTACAGCATACAATCGAAACCCTAGTTTGCTTCTCCTTGTGTGGAACACCTCTTGACCTTGGAAGTGCAGTAACACTTAGCTCCAAGAAGGCTTCAAGAACTGGTGTAAACCGTGAAAATGATCGCAAGAAGTGGAGAGAAAGAGATGAGTGAATCGCTGTGAAGAAGACGACATTAAACCCGACGCTTCCTTTGCAACGGTCACACATCCCAATCGATTGACCAATCAATTGGGGAGGCTTGAATCAATCGGTCGATCGATTCAGAGTGCCTCTGTGCTCTCTGGACAAAGACTTGAATAGATCGACCGATTGATTCAAGCTTCCTATCTATTGCACGAGAAAACCAGCTGCCAATCGATTGGCGATGCCCAATCGATCGACTGATTGATTTGGAAAGCTTCTGTGCATGCGATATAAGCTCCCAATCGATCGGCTGATCAATTGGGCTGCTGCTTGTCGCAACACTCTTCCAATCGATTGAGTGATTGATTGGGCTTCGGTTCAATCGATCAACCGATCGATGAAAACCCCTTGACTTGCCTAAACTCAAGTCTAAGGCTCCCAAACCCAATATCCGGTCAACCGTGACCTGTTGGGACTTCTTCACCAAGTGTCCAGTCAATCCTTTGTCCGGTCAACCTTGACCTACTTGGACTTACCGTCTCATGTCAAGTGTCCAGTCCTTCATGACCCACTTGGACTTCCTTCCACCAGATGTCCGGTCCCACTTGACCCATCTAGATTTCCTTGTGCCAAATATCCTGTCAATCCTTTACCTACTTGAACTTCTCAACATCAAGTATCCGGTCAACCTTGACCCACCTGGATTTTCACGTGCCTAACTTTACTCACCAGGTCTTCCCATCTGCCTAACTTCACTCACTTGAACTTCCCATCTGCCTAGCTTCACTCACTAGGACTTCCCATCTGCCTGGCTTCACTTACCCGGACTTTCACGTAGCTTCACTCACTAGAATTTTCACCTGGCTACACTCATCAGGATTTTTCCAATGTCTGGGTTCATTCACCGGGACTTTCACCTGCCTGGCTTCACTCACTAGGACTTTCCATCTGTCTAACTTCACTCACCAGGTCTAACGTCCAGTTAGAACTTTCTTAGTCAAGTATTCGGTCAACCCTTTGACCTACTTGACTATTCTTCACATCTAACTAGTCAGTCTTTAACTAGAGGGGAATTGTATCAACAATCTCCCCAAACGGACGATTGCACCTGCAATTTCCATGTGTTATCAAACATCAAAACCCAAACATCAAGACTCAAGTTTGAGCCGACTCAAGTTCAGTCAACCTGGCCCAGGAGATATTGCACCAACAATCTCTCCCATTTTAATTTTTGACAATACCTTTAAGTAGGCTAATCTCAAAGCCTCAACTTCTTTTTTATGACAATACATGAATGAGAGTTTCCTTCATTCTCTCCCTTTCCTAGAGGGCAAACTCCCCCTTTGGATAATGAAGGCTAGTATAGACCCTTCATTCTCCCCCCTAACTTTCCTAGAGGGGCAAAAACCTAACTTAAACCCTACATTCTCCCTCTATTGGTACATATCAAAACTCTCCCCCTGAAGAGTTACTGAACATTGTTTACAACCTCACATGTTGTTCACAACACCACAATGAAGGTCTCATACCCTTCATTGTATCCAATGTCCACCCTTAAGCATTCATCATTCCAATAATGAAGGTCTCATACCCTTCATTGTAGCTAATACTCACCCTTGAGCATTAATTCACTTCATAATGCTCATCCTTGAGCATTCATAACTTAACAATGAAGATATCCACTCTCCATTGTTCTCCAATGCACAACCTTGAGCATTTTTCCAAACGAAAGATTTACCATGTTCAATGGTTTCGGGAAAAATATTTCCATGTTTTTAAAGAGTAGCTCCCCCTAAAAATATGCTTCAAACTTCTGTTATTGCATCAATAATAACTTGGAATCCCTAAACCCTTAGGAAACCCAAATTTAGCAGTTTTGAGGTTCAAAAATCTAATATTAAAACCAAACCTCGACCTAAGCTTCAACTTAGTCTGTCTTAACCAATCCATCCTTGTTTTCATCATGAAAACTTCCCCTAAATGTATACAAATGTGTTTCAAGAGGTTATGAATGACTTCCTAGACTAAAAATGATTTAAAGTGTTGAAATCAGACATTTTCAGTCGAAAACAACCTTCTCAATCGATTGAAGTTGTGGCTCAATCGATTGAAACCATTCAATTGATCCACTGATCGATTCAGCGAGCTTCTATTTGCAGAAAAACTGCTTGAATCGATCGACTGATCGATCCAACACAGTTGAGTCGATCGGCTGATCAATTCTGCGACGCTGTATTCGCAAGAAAGTCCCTTCTCAATCGATCGCCTGATCAATTGAGACACTCCAATCGATCGAGTGGTCTATTGAAGCTCTGATTTCCTGAAAGTGAATTTCAACGAAATTTAGAAATGCCTTAAAAATTCTATGAAATTCTAAAAATTATGAAAACTCTTGTAGACATTATTTAGGGTATATGCTATCATGGAAAAATAGTTTTCTAAGAAAATACTTCTCATTTTTAAAGATTGACACAAAATTAGAAACTTGCAAAAACTTCAATGTTTCTTCCAAGTTTGTGCTTAACTTTTCAATGACGATTGCTATCAAAAGATAGTCTTCACCAAGGTTTTCTAAAGTATATTTAAAATGATTTTCAAAATCAATTTCCAACAATGTTCTTTGGGCTCAATGCACATGACTTGTACATTACCTTTCCCAATAATTGGAGTACACATAACTATGTGTTTAGATGAAATCAAAACTTAAATATATGCACTTAATCAATATCTTAAGTCTTGTTCATCATCCTAACATCTCGCTTGTATTTAATATATACTAAAACACATACAAGTCACCTTATAGTCTTTGTGAGATGTAGTTTTTGGTTTTGCTATAAACTAGGGATTATGCATATCTATCTAGGCATTTTAGAAATTTTGAACATCCACCTAGGATGTCCCTTGTTAGTAAATGTCATTGTCCTTAATTACAAGAAAATTTAAAATGATGCACGATGAGTTATGACATACATCAAAAAGAAATTATTTTCAAAAGAAAATGTAAAATATGACACCTAAATAAAACCTTAAGGGAATTTTTAGAAATTTTTAGAAATTTTTTGAGAATTTTTCGGAGCTCGTATGACGAATTTAAGGGGGTGAATTTTGGCTAAGGAAAAGCTTGTTTGGGATACCCATTGAATTGGGAGTTAATTGAGGATATAACCTACGCATTAATTGGAAAATCCCTAAGTTATTTAGTTTTATTTTTCTTTCTTTTTCTAAATTCTTCTCTCTTCCTTCTTTTCTTCCCTAGGCGTCGTTCCCTTTCTTACTTCCCCAATCCCTTCATCTTCACTCGACGGCGCCGCCTCACGCGACGCTTCCTCTTCTCTCCCGTAGACAAAAGGGGTGGACGTAGGGAAGTTGGGCACTACTTCTCCCTGTTTCCTCTTCCCCATCTCCTCTTCCCATCTCCGCCCTAGCCTCTCCATGCGATTTCCCCTCTCATCTGCGAAGCCACTGCAGGTCACCTTACTCTCGACCCCCATCGCGCCGAGCAGCGGCCACTAGGCATCGACGCTGACGGTTCTTCCCTCGCACTACTGCCTCCACTCCTTTCTCCCTCACTGTGGTCATCTCTCCATGGCAACCCCGTGCCCTACAAATCTGATCGCTCGCAGTCGCATCCTTCCCTGGGACGATCTTCGACCAAGGGCAGCAATTCGAGCCTAGATTTGTCTCTGCGCGCCACTACCGACCTCCGGATCGAGCTACTCTAGCTTCTCTAAGCCCTAGCCGACGATCCACTATCGGAGACCTTCTCCTTCCCTGGTCATAGCCGAAACAGATCCGTCGTAGCCCTAGCGTGAGGGATTTGATTGACCATCCTTCTCCTTTCTGTTGGATCCCCGTTCTTTCCCTCGTCGATGCATATCTGCTGCCGATCTCTCAGGTAGGACAGACTGTCCAATGCTTGCTGTTGTGTCCTGATCTTCCCCTTTCTACTGCCGGTTTATTTCTTGACTACTAATCTTTCGGCCACCTTCTATTTGGTCTCCGGAAAGAGGAACGCTAGCAGCAACATCTCTTGGAATCTAGCTACTGTGATCCGGTAGCAACATCTTGTGGGATCTAGTTACTGAAATCCAGCAACAACACCTCTTAGGACCAGCTACTCTGACCTATCTGGCTGTGATCAACTGGAGAGGTTTGGCGTTGAGGTAAGAAGTAGAGGAATTGTTTCATTTGTTGTAGCGTACACAGGTTTGAAGCTAGGAAAGGTTAAGAATGAACTGTACTCGAATTTATTTAAGTTTAGGTTGATTATGTATAGATTTTGATCAAATTGAATAGTAGAAGGGTTATGGTTAATGGAGCTAACCCTAATTAACTTGTGAGTTATATTTAGTTAGGGATTAAATAATGGATTTAATCTAAGCTTCGAGTTAGACTCGATTATGTAGCTAACTGAGATATAATAAATGAATTAGGGTTCTTAGTAAATAAGAATTAGGTTTAACTATTTATTATATGTGGGAGTAGCTAAATCTGTATATGTTTGATATTACAGGACTTTGATACGAGACGAGCGTCTCGATGTGGGATCTTTCAGATACGATCTCCATTTTCTTTAAGGCATGTACCTTGACTTATCTTTAGATATTGTCATATGATATGCATAGTAAATTTTAACAAGTAGTAATAATTATATATATATCTGCATTGGTATGTTATTGCCTTATTCCTTTAGCATGTTTATTTACTACCTGTTTTGCATTTATATCCTCTTGATTATTTTATGCTCATAAAGGTAGTGACATACCATGCCATATGATATACCAACTAGATATTTACCATATCTGACACGTCTACCCAGATCTTATTATTTGATCCATGTATTTTTGGGTACATATTTTATAGAGATAGATATGGTCAGGATTTTCATGCTTAGTGCCATGCACTATCTTGCATGATTGCATGTTGAGCGATTGACAACTCCATTATTGTTGAGCACATAGCCAGTTACATGGATCTGCACATACAACCACTCATGGGTTAGTGGTATATCAGGCAGGGTGTGTGACAGTTTTACTCTGTTAGGCTCCGCTGGTCTGCTCATGGGTAGTGGTGACGCAGCGTGGTAGTCGGCAGGGATCCCTCCTCTGGACTGTCTAAGGGAGATGAGAGCAATAAGTTCCCCCACTTATGATTTTGAGTAGGAGGATAGGTGTACTCCGACAGCATCCTGTCCACTCGGTCACTCATCAAGAGTAGTGATGGTAAAGTGCACAGTTGTCATAGCCCTACCCACTCAGTCTCACCATCGTGTGTGAGATGGCTGACTGACATAAGGGGCGACCATGTCATATTGCATCATATGCATGATTGCATCTATTGCTTGTGTTTGCTGCATATTTGGTAGATACATATGATTAACATGCATACAGGAGACATGAGATATCTAGTCTGACGACCTTTATGTCAGGATAGGAGGCCCTGGTGAGTACAGTTTTCTTCAGCCCTTTTCTATTTTGCATTTTCAGCTTTTGTCCAGGAGACTGTACTCCATTATTATTACTATTAGTTATAGTTTATTATGTATGCTAACTTGGTATTCGCTGAGTGTTGGACTCACCCCGTTGATATATTTCAAGTTGATGCTGTCAGGAAGTTCCAGTTGCTAGTCCCCCACCACTTGTCGCGACGGGTTCACATATTTTAAGTTTTTGGTTTCCTTATTAAGTATTTTTATATACTTGTGATGTAGGATTGTTCTCGTGTATTGTTATCGAGTTTTGGTCCACTGCATTTATTTTTCCGCTGCAATGGTTTCTCTGTTGTGCTTTGCATTTTTCGTCATTGTAGTGGAGTAGGTTGTATTTTATATAAACTACGTGGTTGTGTCAGCCAGAAGCTGAATTATATAAACTGCATGGAATGCTTATTATACTGTTATTATTCCAGCCATGTTGGCTGAGGATTGTGGGGCCCTGAGGGCTTCGTAGTAAAGTTTCATATTATCACACGTACAGGGGAGATGTTGCCGAAATTTCTTCTAGCAGGAACTACCTAGAGCGTGACAAGTTAGACCAAGGTTTTGTATTAAGTTTAGTGGATATGACTATTTAGAAAACCTCGAAGGCATGATTACTCTAATGATGTCCAAGAGATTCACCATAGTCTAGAAATTTATCCAAAGAATGCCTATTTATTGAGCTCAAACCTAAACCTAAATAAAACACAAAGTTAAACCAAACTCTAAACTGAACCTAACTCATCTCACACAAATTATAAGATTGCCTGATTGAAAATTTAAATTGGGTGAGATAACTAAGGAATTAAAATTAAACAAAAATTAAATTTAAATTTCAATTAAATTAACATAAATTAAATAAACTTAAATTAAATAAAATTAAATAAAATTAAATTAAATTAAATTAAATAATTTTAACCTATTTTTTTTTAAAACCTTTTTAACTTAAAAATAATTTTAGAAATCTTTTTAAACATGAAAATTATTTTCAAAATCATTTTTAACTTAAAGATTTATTTTAAAAATCTTTTAAAACATAAAAATTATTTTTAAAATATTTTTTAAATTAAAAAAAAATATTTTTAAAATCTTTTTTAACTTAAAAAATTATTTTAAAAACTTTTTAAACTTAAAAATTATTTTAAAAATCTTTTTAAACATAAAAAATATTTATAAAATCTTTTTTAACCACAAATATTATTTTAAAATATTTCTAAACATAAAAATAATTTTAAAAAACTTTTTAAACATAAAAATTATTTTTAAAAATCTTTTTTAACTTAAAAACTAATTTTGAAAATATTTTGAAACTTAAAAATTATTTTATTTTTTTAACATAAAAATTATTTTTAAAATTTATTTTAAATTAAAAAAATATTTTAATCATCAAAATTATTTTTAAAATAATTTTAAATATAATTTTTTTAAAATTTTTTTAACTTAAAAAAATATTTTAAAAATCTTTCTAAAATTAAAAATTACTTAAAAATCTTTTTAAAATTAAATATTATTTTAAAAATCATTTTCCAAATAATTTTAAAACTTATTTTTAAAAACTTTAAAAATCATTTTAAAAATTCTTTAAAAATTATATTAACAAATTTAAAAATAATTTTAAAAAATATTTTAAAACTTTAAAAATCAATTTAAAATTCTTATAAAAATTATTTTAAAATTTTTTTAACAGTTCTTTTAAGAAACTTTGAAAATACTTTTAAAAATTATTTTAAAAATTATTTAAAATATTTAAATATAAATTTTAAAAATTCTTTCAAAATACTCATTTTAAAAATTTCTTTAAAAATTATTTTAAAAACATTAAAAAATCATTTTAAAAATTCTATTAAAAATTATTTTAAAAACATTAAAAATAATTTTAAAAAAATTTAAAATCATTTCAAAAAATTAATTTCAAAAACTTTAAAAAATCATTTTAAAATTTCTTTTAAAAATTATTTTAAAAACACTTTAGAAATTCTTTCAAAAATATTTTAAAAACTTTAAAAATCATTTTAAAAATTCTTTTTAAAAATTTTAGAAATCATTTAAACAATTCTTTTAAAAATTATTTTAAAAACTTTAAAACATATCTTAAAAACTTTAAAAAAAATGTAAAACTTATTTTAAAAATTAATTTAAAAATTATTTTTAAAATCATTTTAAAAATTCTTTCAAAAATCATTTTAAAAATTCTTTTAAAATCTATAAAAAATCATTTAAAATTTTTTTAAAAAAATTATTTCTAAAGACTTTTAAAAATCAATATAAAAAATTCTTTTAAAAATTCTTTTAAAAAACTTTTAAAAAATCATCTGAATTTTTTTTCAAACATTAAAAATTCTTTTAAAAACTTTTAAATATCATTTTCAAAATTATTATTTAAACATAAAAAAATTATTATTTTAAAATTTATTTTAAAAACTTTTAATAGTTCTTTTAAAAATTATTTTCATAAATTTAAAATGCACTTTAAAAATTCTTTTAAAAACATTAAAAATTATTTTAAAAAACATTTAAAAAATTTTAAAGATCATTTTAAAAAATTATTTTAAAAAATTTAGAAACACGTTAAATTTTTTTTAAAATATTTAAAAACTTTTAAAATCATTTTTAAAATTCTATTAAAAATTCTTTTAAAAATCTAAAAAATCATTTTAACAAATATTTAAAAAAATAATGTTAAAAAACTTTAAATATAATTTCAATTTTAGAAAAATTATTTTAAAAACTTTAAACATCAATTTAAAAATTCGTTTAAAATTTATTTTAAAAACTTTAAATATCATTGTAAAAATCCTTTTAAAAATAATTTTAAAAACTTTAAAAAATCATTTTTAAAATTATTTTAAAAATAAATTTTAAAAAATTAAAGATCATTTTAAAAATTATTTTAAGAGACCTTAAAAAATAATTTTAAAAAAACTTTTAAAAATTATTTTAAAAAACATTAAAAAATCATCTGAAAAATTCTTTTTAAAACTATTTTTAAAACTTTAAAAATTGCTTTTTTTATTCTTTTAAAAACTTTAAAAAATCATTTTAAAAATTACTTTTAAAACATTAAAAAATCATTTTAAAAAGTTTAAAATCCGTTTTAAAAACTTTAAAAAATCATTTAAAAAAATTCTTTTAGAAATTATTTTAAAAACTTTTAAAAAATCTTTTAAAAATTTAAAAACGTACTTTAAAAATTATTTTAAAAACTTTAAAAATCATTTTAAAAATTCTTTTAATAAATTTAAGAAATCATTTTAATGGTTCTTTTAAAAATTATTTTAAAAAACTTTAAAAGTTATTTGGAAAAAAACATTAAAAATCATTTTAAAAATTATTTGAAAATTTATTTTAAAAACTTTGAAAATCACTTTAAAAAATTATTTTAAAAAACTCTAAACAATCATTTTAAAAATTCTTTTAAAAATTTAAAAATCACTTCTTAAATTGTTTTAAAAATATTTTAAAAATATTTTTAAAACGTTAAAAAATTATTTTAAAATTCTTTAAAAAAATTTTAAAAATCATTTTAACAATTCTTTTAAAAATTATTTTAAAAAACATTATAAATAATTTTGAAAATTGTTTTAAAAATTATTTTAGAAACTTTAATAATAATTTCAAAAACTCTTTTGAAAATTCTTTTAAAAAGTTTGAAGAATAATTTTAAATATTCTTTTAAAAATAATTTTAAAAACTTGAAAAAATAATTTTAAAAATTCCTTTAAAAGTTATTTTAAAAAAATTATAAATCATTTTAAAAATTATTTTAAAATACTATAAAAAATCATTTTAAAAATTCTTTTAAAAATGATTTTAAAAAAGTTTACAAAATCAACTGAAAATTCTTTTAAAAACTTTAAAAATTCTCATAAAAACATTAAAAAATAATTTTAAAAACTATTTTTAAAATCAGTTTAAAAATTATTTTAAAAAATTTAAAATCCATTTGGAAAATTCTTTTAAAAATTATTTTAAAAAACTTTAAAAAATGATTTAAAAAAATCTTTTAGAA
>JBBMJZ010413103.1:4023585-4034361 GCA_037833815.1 Zingiber zerumbet | reverse complement strand
CGTGTTTGATGATTCAATTTATTTATTTATTTATATTATTAAAAAAATAAAATTTAATAAAATTTGTATAGATAATAATAATTTAAAAATTATTGCAGGCTATAACCTAGAACAGGTTGAGGTTCTGTCTTTACTTAAATCTGAATTCGACAATCTAAATTAAGAACATTAAAATTTTGAATTAAAAAAAGGATGGGGTATAATGTGAATGTGTTGATTTTAATATTCTGAAAATTAGATAGCAAAATAAGAAATCTTGAAGCAAACCTGGTCAGTTTAGTAAAATGCTGAATAAATAACTTTAAAAACACGCTCACATTTGGAAGTTTTAAGCATGTCACTAGAATTCAAATGAATTAAATGTTGGTGAATAAATTTGATATGTGATGAAATAAAATTATCGGGAGAGGATACTTAAAAGAATGTGCTCATGTTTGTTATTGACTTGTTATAATAGTCCTGAATGATATGATGCTTATATTTGTTGCGGTGTAATAGAAAGAGCATCCATATTGGTATGGTAAAATGTGGATATTATAATACTTAAATAGTATTATAAATTAATATGAATCAGTGTTATAGCACCCACGTATGAATAATAACATTCGATTCTTAATTAAACGTTGTTAATGAGCCGATATTATATAAAAAAAATTAAAATATAAACAAATAAATTTTGAATATAAAGAATAAGGGCATTCATAACGCTATATTATTATAATATCCACCCCTAATCAAAAAGTATGGGCACATTGCCAAATACTCATTATAACAATATCATTCTTTCATCCACAGTTCTTTTAACATTAACACTTATTATTTATGGATCTCACAATATACTTAATCATCTTAAAATTATATTATATTAAATAAATAGATTTTAAATATATTTTAATATAGTTAAATTATTATTATTTTTGATAATAATCTTACTTTTAAAAATTTATAATTTTTAATAAATAAAATTTAAAAACTTAAAAAAAATATTTACACAGGGGGTAGTCCAGCCAGGGTGACCCACCCCACCTTTGCTTGAACGTGTTCAATGTCTTGAACGTGTTTAAGCAAAAGGTGTTATAACACCCCCTTTCCAATGTTTTTAACAACAAGGGGTTGTTATAACACCTTTTAACATCGGCATTGCAGATGCTCTAAGGATGAATAAATGGAAAGTTGACTCCATAAATAATTAATACTAATGTTAAATAAATGTGAGTGTGTTAATAACAAGAAAATGCTAATATAATGGGTACATGAAGAGGTGATATATATTAATGTTCAAATCAAAACGAATGCCCTAAGGGTATCCGCAATGCCATTAACACCTTCACATTAATGCCAAAGTTGTATTTTTTTTTTTAATTTTATTTGCATGCATTAACGCATTCAAAGAACTGAACACATTAATATTACAGTGTATCCACGTCGATGTTAATGCCTCATGTATTAACGTCATTATGGATGCTCTAAGAGGTTGGGTGTTTTATTTAAGTAATTAGGCTTTGAAATCCACATAGCTTATTTATTTGATGATGTTCAAACAACTGGTGACACTGAGGCCCCACGTCTGACGCCATCTTATTTTTTTAATGAATTTATTTGATGTATGGAATATGAGAACATATTTTGGAATGAATTGGCTCCTAAAATCTAGATATCCGGTTAAAAAAAAAAAATGGAGATGACTATATGTAAGTTTAACAGTGGCTATTATAGTGAAAGCGGTTTTGGGCTATGCACACTAGCGCAACCGGCCGTAAGAGAGTGTTCTAGAGTTGTTTGTGCATCTTATACTAATTATTAACTCATTAAAGATGTAGCGGACAAAACGAGTGTTTAAAAACTACACATGCATTACCTTCAATTGAAATTGATAGGTGAGTTAAGAGCCAACTTAGACAAACTTGCACTGCCGCCCCATATGCTGTATTTAATAAATTTAAAATAAATGTGATTATTGGTATAAAAGTCTTGCCATCGATGAGTATTAGTAACCAGAATAATAGAATTAAATGACCTTTTAATGCGTACGACTTGATTGGTTGATCCATCCAAGTTAACTTGAATTTTTAAATAAATGGAAAAAAATAAGAAAATTGTCCTCAGCTACTTCCTACTACATTGATTAAATGGAATGCGACTTAACACTAATTGAGGGCTTTATGTCGATCCTAGATGAATATTTTGAGTTTACTCTCGATTGATGGCCGATCAATTTGTTCCAATTGAACGAGTCTCGTTGAGTCCAATCTGCCATGGGATGAATATAGAAGAATGTGAACTCAGACCAGACTGATCGGTTCGGGCGAATTGATTGAAAACTAAAGATTAGCCCGATCCAAGTGCGGCGAGTTTAAAGAAAAAGCATGATGAGGGCAAAATCAAATTTCTAAAACTTCATTTTCCATATGAATTACTACTATTTTTCATGGACCTGAAACATCAACTACCACCCTGTTTCTTTGTCCCCCGTTCTTGATTGCATTCAACTATCTTTAATGGGCACATGGAGAGAACAGGAGGTCAAAATGGCAAATGCATGAAGGACTTGCCATCTTTATTTGGTGATGCCACGTAGCACGAGCACATCCTGGAAGAAAGACCGTGGGTGATATTAGAAAAAAGATAATCCTAATTTCATTGGCTATATTTTGGGATAATCAGTATGGTTCTATGAAATTTTTTATATATTATTAGGATAAATTAAAAAGTGCATGTGACGATTAATCCAGAAGTTCAATATCTTTTGATTGTATTCCTCAATTAAAAAAAATCTATAAATATATTATAGTAATTGGACTGTGAATATCTGAGTGACAATCTGAATATTTTATCATGTCACTATAATCCCAGGGGCCCATGAGTGATACTTTAAAACATTAGTGATGTGGCGAAAATAAGAGAAGTCATGCTGTAGATGTAGAGACTCGATGAAAATAGAGGCCATGTTTGTCGAGGTTAACCTCCCTACTAATTTTACTCGGTGGTTGCAATTTTCCTACTCGTATATCAGTCGTAGGAAGCTCCGGATTTGGTTGTGGGACATTCATCATTCCACTAATCTTTGCTAAAGTCGGATGTATCTTTGGTGTCCATCCTTCTCTACTCCACATCAACAACGGACAGCGCTTATTCTTGTTGCTAAATCCAGAGGTGGCCTCGTTACTTGCCGACCCGATTATAGGAGACACCCGGTAAGGAAGCACCTAACTAGAGGTGATCCGACCCTCATCCAATCTTCTAGAGGTGATTTATTCAGAGCTCTCAATCTGTCAGCCCATTATCTGCCTGATCAATTAGGATTGTCGAGAAGATTAATTAAGCACTGTCTTGTACTGTTTTTATCTTTGGTACGTGTGAAATTCAACCATTGATAGAAGTTGTTATTATCTAGGCCGCAGGAATTTTAGAAACTCAAATAAGAACTCAAATAGTGGCGTCTCATGCATGACATAATAAAGCAAAACAATGAAGAAATTGTAGTAATGATGATAAAACTTGTATGCAGGGGTAGAAACATCGTCGTAGAGCGTTGCCCTTAAACCAAAAATCCATGAGGAAGGAGGAGATGAGGAAGGAAGAGGAGATATTTTGAAGGAACTAGGATGACAACGTCAAAATTCTTAATCAATGGAGAATAAAAGAGATGTCAAGATGCCTTAATCCAACGGTAATATCTCCCTTATATAATGGATGTGATCCGTTATCAGCAAATAAATAATAACTGATTTGACTAAAGAGTTTTACACATATAACTTGCATTCAATAACCCAAAATTTAATAAAACAGAGTTATATCACTTCAACGGATTTAGTTTGGTTCATATTCACATATATAAATTACAACTGAGTCCACCTAAAGAGATACAATCCATCAATGTCCCACCTTAACTATATGTGAGTTATATATGACATACAAGTATAACTGTAGTTGATATCAAACTTTATGAGTATAAAATACCCCTATAAACAATTTGATATATTTATTTCATTGGTATAAGACTAAATGAAAGAGGTCATATCTACTATATATGACTGTAACAAGTCTCAACATTAATCAAAATATCAATGTCATTAATGATATAAATTAAAATGTGGATGTATAGTATAAAAATTACATGAATGTGATCAGTACATGTTAATTTCCAACTAGTCCTAAAATTATCATATTTGTAAAATACTTAATGTTAAACTACATTAGCAAATCCTGATTAAAACTTATGATTTCGAAAGGAATCTATATCATATTTATAAACTATCAAATGTTAAACAATAGTAAATCATGATACTTTATTTTAGAGCTTCAAACAAACATATTATTCTCATTAATATTTAAACCTTAAGTATGTACAATAATAAAAAAAATATTTATCTTTATTAACATAGAGCAATAAAATAAATATAAATTTCTACTAGATAAGTACTTCTTTCATTAGAAGAACTCTCATATTCACAACATGCACATGAAACACCATAGACACTACACTCTTGGTGAGTGAATATGCCACCATGTAAATCTGTGTTAAAGTGATCTATCATCACTTGATGACTCTGAACTCTTTCTTTGACTTCCAGAAACTTGATGTCGATATACTTGAACTTTGACAAACTGCGATTGTTCTTGATATAAAGTTTTATGACTTTATTATCACAGTTGACCTTAATAGCTTGTTTAATGTCAGCAATGATCTGCAATGTTGTGATAAAGTTCTACAGTCAAATTCTATGATTGGATGCTTCACAGCATGCTATCAACTCTGCCTCAATAGTGGCGTCTCCTTAATGCTCTTCCAAGATATAGCCCCCAGCAAGCATGAAAAATATAACAAGACGTGGACCTCCTGTTATCCAAATATCTAAAAAAAATAGAGTATGAATATTCAATCACCTCTAAGTGATCTGACCTCTGATATGTGAGCATGTATCTGTTGGTGCAGCCCCCTCGGGATGGTCTAGTGGCTAGCGCAGGAGGTGCTGCCATCAGGAGGTCTGTGGTTCGAATCTCAGCATAGCTGAGGTAAATGTCTCCCTCATGCATTAGTCACTATTCCAAAGGCTAGTAGTCACCCGTAATTTACCTTCTCCATGTTGGCCCTGGACAGGTTGGCGAGGGCGCTGGGGGTGAGCGTAGTCACCTTTTGCCACCATGTATCTGTTGGTGCAATTTGCACTAATAATCTAACTCATATTTTGATGATGACAAGGGGTTTAAAGTTAAAGTGTTTTGTGGTTTAATTGCTTTACCAAGTGTGTAGAAGTTGACTAGTCTGAAGGACCTAACACCATGCTAAAATCCAACTAGGTCCATGAGACCCGATAGCTGGTGGGAAGTCCAGATAGATTCGTGGGGTCTAATATTTGATGGGAAGTCTAATTGGGTCCATAGGACCTGACAACTGGCCGAATTCCAGTTGGGTTTACGGACTTGACAACTGATAGGAAAACCTGGTGGATCAAAGGCATATCAAGCGACTGTAAGTGGTAAGTGAAGGTAAGCAACTAGAGGATAGATCCAGTGTGGATGTGTTCCTCGTTGAGGGAACTGTAGGTATTAGTCCAGCTTAGATCTATTTGGGAAACCTAAGTTGAGACATTGACTAGATCCTGGTCTCGAGGAGACAAGATCTAATTACTACTCTTATTTTATTGTGTTGTGCTAACTATATTTTGTAGGATAAATATATTTTCTATTACCTGAACTAATCCTTTTTGTAAGGAAGAAACTGTTGAAGAAAAGGGGAGTTCGGGCACTCAAACTAGCTCGCCCGGGCGGGTGGTGCTGGCACCCGGGCGGTCTGGGCGTCGAAGTTGGTCCAGGCGCCGATACTTGAAAACTCATCCAAAAGCTAAGATGGAGTGCGTCGATTGGCCGAGCCATGTGGTCCAGGCGCCCGGAGGCGTTCCAGACACCCAGAATTGGCCTATATAAAGGTCTTCGACCAAGAGCTTCAAAACAACAACTGCTATGACTTTTACTCTTACGCGGTGCTCCAAAAAAGCTCCTACGACGCTATGAAGCTCCACTGGCAATCGGTGATCAAGACTTTCTTATTTTCTCTATTGTTAGTAATATTGTTTTTAGATCTTGTACTAAACTTTGTATCATTTGAATTATTAGTGGATTGCTCAATAAAAGTACTTGACGAGTGTGGACCTTGGAGTAGGAGTTGTTGAAGGCTCCGAACTAACTAAAACTTGGTTTTGCTAGCATTGTCTTTTATTCTTCCGTTGCGTACCTATTTTTAGTCGTAATCTTTAACGAACGCTATTCACCCCCACCCCCCCCCTTTTCTCTAGTTTCTTTGTTATCCTACAGTATCCTTTATTTCTTTACAAGTATTACATCACTCTCGTTACTGCTTTCTAGTACGACGGTCCTAAGTTACTTATATATTTGCCTAACATCTCCACTATACATGATATATTTGATCGTGTACAGACCTATGGATACATGAGATTTCTCATAGCTGATGCATAAGGAAATTGCTCCATCTCCTTTATTTCAAGTTCAAGCCGTGGACACTGTTGCAGACTAAATCTGTCACGTTTGAACATAGGTGTCTTCAGGTGTACAATTTTACATGTCATACCTTATAAGTACCTTCTCAATATAGGTCTTTCATAATAGTCAAGAATATCGCCTTTTATAATAGTCAAGAATATCTTTTGAATGATCATAATATATCTGTATACCTAAAATAAAGGATGTTTCATTAAAATCTTTCATTTCAAAAATACCAAATAGATATGACTTAGTTTCATACAATATATTCTTATTATTGTTCGCAAGCAATATGTCATCCACAAACATGACAAGTATGACAAATATGCTCTCATTGAACTTGACATGTATGTACTGATTAATAGGGTTCTCCTTAAATCTGAATGAGACAACCACTTGATCAAATTTATATTACCATTGACGTGACACATGATTCAAACCATAAATAGAATTCTTTAATCTACATATAGGTGCTTTGAATCCTCATACTCAAAGTTCTCTGATTGCACCATATATAGATTTCTCAATGTCACAATTTAGGAATGCAGTCTTTAAGTCCATTTGGTATAGTTCCAAATCAAAATAAGTTACAAGTGTCATGATTTCTCTGAGAGAGTCTTTTGTCAAAATCAGTGAGAAAGTCTCCTTGTAATCAATATCTTCCTTCTAAGTGAATCCATTGGTAATAAGATGAGTCTTATACTTTTCGACATTGCCCTTTGAATTTCACTTGATTTTAAATATTCATTTACAACTAGCAGATTTTGTACCTTCAGGCAATTCGACAAGTTCTCAAACGTCATTGTCTTCTATAGATTTTAAATCATTTTACATGACGTTTATCCATCTTTCAGGGTTAGAACATTATTTAACCTCTTAGAAAGATGCAGGATTATTTTTCAACCATATGTTAAACTCATGCTCTTAAAGATAAACATAATCAAAAGAAATCATGAATTTCCTATCCCTAGTGGATTGCCTTAAAGATACTTGTACTTGAGGTGGTTGAGATACTTGCTCATTAATATGAGACAATATCTCACTTTAAGTAAAAGGATTCTCCAATTGCATTGGAGAAGACATGGGTATATCTTGATTCACTACTCCCATTAATGTACAATATCCATAATTTACGGTATGGAAATCATACCGCTATTAATTACAAGTAGTGATCACAGGAGGATTGCTCACTCTTTCCTCGAGAGTATCTTTCTAACCTTAGTGCTCCCACTGTTCTCAATAAATTTATCATTTCTTGTTTCAAAGAAGGATCTATTAGAGGGATCATAAAATTTATACCCCTAAACTTTTTAAAGTAATTCATAAAATTACAGCTAATAGTCCTTGAGTCCAATTTCTTTTCATTAGACCTATAAGGCCTAGCCTCAGCTAGACAACCTCAGACATATAAATGCTTAATACTAGCCTTTCTACCCATCCATATCTCAAATGAGATTTTAGTTACTGCCTTGCTAGGTACTATATTAAATAGGTAAACTATAATCTTAAGGCTTCACCCCACAAAGATTCAGGTACGAAAATGAAAGTCATCATACTTCTTACCATATCTTTTAGAGTATGATTGCGATACTTAGTTACACCATTTTGACTGGGAGTACCAAACATGGTGTATTGAGATATAATTTTACACTCAGCAAAGTAATTAGTAAAAGGCCCTGAACGTTATTTACCTAATCCATCATATCAATCGTAATATTCACCTCTATGAACGAATTTGATGACTTTAATTTTCTTACCTAGTTGATTTTTAACTCCGGCTTTGAAAATTTTGAACATGTCCAAAGATTGTGACTTTTTATAAATAAGGTATAAATAGTCAAATCAGGAGTAATTGTATATGATGTTAATAAAATATGTGTGTCCATTCTAAGATGTTTTAGGGAATTAGCCACAAATGCCCATATATATTAGCTCTAGGACATCACTATATTGACTTGCTCCCTAATTTCTTTTGTTAGTTGTCTTCTCCTTAACACTCTCTATATAGACATCAAAGTCTGACATGTTATGAGAATCAAGAATTCTATGTGACATTAACTTTTCTAGGTGTTGTTTGGATATATGTCCTAAATATTATGCCACAACATTAATGAATTCTCATTAGTCAATTTGCATTTCATACGTATACTATGCATAATCAAATTATCAACCATAAGAGTTAAAGTGTTTAATTTATAAAGCTTATCAACTAAGGAATCATTGTTAACCAACACTGAATTAAAGAAAATACTGAAAAATCCATTTCTAAATGAATAAGAATAACTTGATTTGTCCAAATAAGAGATTAAAAATTAAATTCTATTGAAAAATGATACAATAACTATATTTTCTAAATCTAGAAAGATATCAATGTTGGGATTGTAAGGTTGCAAATAAAGTCTCACATTAAAAATACATGGGAAAGATCATAGACTTATAAGGTAAATATATCTCTATTGGTATAAGGCCTTTTGAGTAAAGTCCAAAAATAAATCTATGAGATCTTAGGCCAAAAGTAGATAATACCATACCATTATGGAGATATCAGAATTTATTCAGTCCTAACAATTGTTATTAGAGCCCAAACTATTAGAAGATATAACCACCGACTTTGCACAAGAGTTATGGTCTAATTAAGCTATGTGAGCAGAATCTTGACCTTGAATAAAGAAAGTAGGGACTCCCGTGTTTGGATAAAGATGGCCAGACACCAGGTAGGAAGTCCTGGTCGACAGTCGACAAAGAAGCCCTAATTGTTGCTAGGTAAGGAAGACTTAGTAAGTCAGTTGAACTGAGGGGCAAGGAAGTCTTACTAGGTCAGTTGGACCGAGGGGCAGAAAGACCTAATGGGTCGAGAATTAGAAGTCAAACAAAGTGTCCTTCGTTTAAGGGGGATTGTTGAGTTGCAATGTTGCAAACAAAGTATCACATTGAAAACACATGAGAAAGATCATGAGCTTATAAAAAAAAGATATCTTCATTGGTATGAGGTCTTTTGGGTAAGCCCAAAAATAAAATCATGAGGGCTTAGATCCAAATTGGACAATATCATACCATCGTGAAGATATTTAAATTCCTTTGGTCCTAACAATTAATTCCTAAACAAAGTATAAAGATACCAATCGACTCTACTTTATCCTTCTTTCCATTCTCCGTATAGATGTATCTTTCACTATTAAGGGGAAGACAGCTCCTGAGACAACCCTGTATAGTGACACTTATGTGAGTAGTAATACCGATATTTATCCACTAAGTGTTAGTGAGCATAATACTCAATTGACTTCTGAACTAACAAAATTAAGAAGTTTACCTTTCTCTACATGTGAGTTGGTATATTTGGGGTAATCTTTCTTTATATAAAGCTTCTTGTAGAAGAAAAAGTGGACTCTTTATCTTGTTTCTTATGCTCCTTATGGCTAAAACCCCTAGAATCTGTATTTTGCTTTCTCTTTCTAATCCTCTTTCGCTTCTAGCTCAAATTTTGGGAATTAGATACTAAATGAGTACTCTAAGGTGTCTCACACCTCAACCCTTTCTCCTCTTGCACACATTGAGCTATAAGCTCATTTAATATCCACTTTTTATTTTTGAGTATTATAAGAAATCTTAAAAGTAGTGAACCGTGCAGATAGAGACATCAAGACGAGATATACTAACATAGACTTAGACATTCTGAGTTTTAATGCTTTTAGACTTATGGTGATATTGGACATCTCCATAATATATCACTGATACTTCCTTTACTGTTATACTGCATAGTTACCAACTTCGAAAGAAGTGTAGTAGTCTTGACCTTTTCGTTTTCCATGAATAGATATGCTAATTTCCTAAACAAACTCTTAGCATCTTCTCTCTCGGTTATTGAGCTTTTAATTAGTGTTAGAATATAAAGCAACATGATACTTAGACTCATGTGATTTGATCACTCTCACTTTTCAAATTCTACTTTCTGCTTCATAGTGCTAGCACTAGTCAAGGAGCGGGGTGATCGTGTCTTAATGCATAATCTAAGTTTATACAGCCTAAGACTACGTTAACGCACTCTTCCATTTAGCAAAATTTAAACTAGTTAATATGGGGATGTTAATAATACTAGCAGTTACTAATTGTATTGAAATTAAAAGAGAGAAAATAATGTAAGCTCATGATTTAATTAATACCAAAAACAAATATAAGTCATATAATAAAATGTAAGATTATGTAAATAGAATAAAATTTAAATACATATAAATGAGCACTTTATGAGATACTAAATAATGTGGGTCCTGTGCAGCC
>JBBMJZ010413103.1:3989649-4004320 GCA_037833815.1 Zingiber zerumbet | reverse complement strand
ACGGACACCGAGGAGTAGGGGCAAGTTATCCCCGAACCTCGTAAACACTTGAGTCACTGTGGTTTGCTTTGTTCTTCCCTTATTCATATTCTGTTATACTTTGTTTCCGCTGCACTAACTACTCGTGAAAGATTTATTGTCGTTTAAGTTCTAATTTTTGAAGAGGCTATTCACCCCCCCTCTAACCATCTAAGATCCTAACAATAATAAACCTTCAATTGTTGCCTTTAGACGTAGCATATTATTTACAATTTCTTTCGTAAACTGAGCATTCATTACTTTGTCAATATTTTACTTTGGTTTCACCAAATCTTGAGCACATTTCACACATCTATTATGTGATGAAGACAATGAACCAACATGAATAATAAATGCACATTTTTCTCCATCATTAACTCTCTTCTAACTATTAAATTCTTCATAAACAAGTACAAAACAAGCTACTAGATTACTTATGTTCTCAAAAACAAAGCATGGAAAATAATATGTTTTGTCCTTTGAAGGTAATTAATATTCTAGCTAAGGAAATTGTTTGAACCAAGAAAATTGAAATTGATGGTTTTACTTTCTAATTTTTATTTTTGGATACTCAACAAGTTTGGGTTGATAAGGCCCTGCTTTGATATATGCTCTTCTAATCTTATCCCTCTCATTAATAGGGTATTCACCAATTAGTTTTAGTAATCCTGAATCTCATTCAATAGAAGAAATATCAAATTCTTCCTCTCTTTATTCTATTGGCCTAGATACAAAAGGAAGTTGTAAATCGAAAGTAGAGGATTCAACTGTTGGTCTAAGAAGTATATCATATTACAATTGATTATCAGATTCAGATTGATCATCTCTCTTCCTAAAAAATGAATAATCTTTTTGACTTTTTATTTGAAGGTTGTTGGTGTTCCATTTATAACCTAAAGACAAAAAATAACTATAAATTAATTATTTATAACTTAAGAACAAAAAATGGTTACTAATCAATTATAACAAACTCAATCATATTATTCATTTTATAACAATATCAAACACAATAATGAATTAATTTATAATATCATGACATTCCCAAAATATTAGAGTTATAATTTTTAGAAAATTTAAAAAATTCAAATAATTTCAAATAGTTTGAAGTCGTAGCTCAAATATAAAAGAGGATACTACTATTGAGATATCCATTAAAATGAACCTTTGGGACTAAAGATGAAGGAGAAATTAAGATTTGTTTCACATATTATGAAACATAATTAAGATTGATAATGTTTAACATATTAATTATTATGAAGTATAATTAAGTTTTAATGCCAACACAGATTGGTTTTAAAGCATAATTAAAAATATCATAGTGATAATGTTTTATCAATTACTAATTAAGCATCAAAAACATGAAATTGGTTGCAATGCCAACACAGATTCTACAAACCTTGCAATAGAAATTAATAAACTTTTGACATGTTCAACAAATTCACATAAAAAAGTAAGAAATCATAATCAAGACTATTTTCAAGATTATATCAAAGTAATGAATAAAGAAAACAAAGCAAGTTGAAAAAAATGGAAAGGATATAACCTTGAAAAAGGAATAGAGAGGAATGGAGAAGAGGAAAGGAGATACCTTGGACTTATAACTTGAACGGCTTGAAAAACAATGAGAGAAGGGTTGGGATTGCTTTCTGCGGTCTGTAAGTCTGTGACGGTGCTCCTCAATGCCTAGGGTTGAACTAAAATCCTTTTGTTTTTTCCTTCCATTAATTTGAACGAAGAGAAAAAAAGATAGGCTCAATATTAATCTAAAAAAAGTGCTGGGCTGGCCCAGTGCAGCCCAACACTAGCTATGCCTTTGCGAGATAGAATTTATACCGTATAGATGCTATTAAACAATATTTTCTTTATTAGAGAATATTTTTAAAATTTTCTCATTTATTTGTTTCTTAATGTTTTAGATATTTTCCTATTTTATACTTGTAATAATATTTATATACTGTACACATTATTAATAAAGATTATGTATTCAACTCTCAACATGGTATCATAGTAATAAGCTTAACAATAATTTTTTTCTTTTCTTCTCTCCACAAACCCTAGTCAACCACAATGACCATCGCAGACGACATCATCCGTCGGTCGCCTCCCATGAATGCTGTTGATTCATTTTCCAGTCTTGTGACTCTCAACGTCAATGCTCAGGCACCGTTGAAACTCACTATCTCCAATTATTCTATCTGGCACATGCAGTTCATGTATCTTCTATTTTGACTATGACTTATTAGGATTTATTGATGGTTCGCACCCCCGCCCGGCGCACATAACGCCTACATACATCATGCTCCCTCAGGTGAATCCTAATCATATTCTCTAGCTCTGCCAGGATCAACTTCGCTTCAATGCTATTGTTGGATCGATGTATTTTACTCTTGTACAGTTTATTTTTGCATCCACTTTATCTTGAGACGCATGATGCACAAGGGAGAGAACCTACACTGCCCCTCACATGATAGGATTGTGACTCATCATCAAAACTTTACCTGCCCTACTAGGGTAACAGATCTATTACTGATTATATGCAAGACATTAAAAGAAGTATTAACGCTCTTGTTCTTATGAATGTCAATATTGATTTTGATGAGTTATCTATTTGCGTTCTGAATGGTCTTAGCCAAGATTACTGCAATATCTCACATGCCTTGCAAGTTTGTGATATCCCTATCACCTTTGACAAGCTCTTAGAGCAACTTCTTAGCTATGAGGCCTAATTAAAAATTTCAACACCATCCATATTCGACGCTAGTGATTGCTCTTGTGGCTCCAACAAGGAATTTACATACCAGTATTCAAACTCTCGTGGTGGTCGCCAACACACTTCTAATTCAAACTTTGCGCAGCCTCAAGCATGGCAGATTCCAATGACGTCCTATCAGCTATTCCCACCTACCCTAGTGTTGCCTGTGCACCCGCTTGTACAGTTGGCCGCGTCCGGTCCCAATCACTATCTTGTGTGTTGGCTGTGGTGTCACATGTCACTTTGCTCTCTAGTGCTATCATATGATTGCCTCAATGTTAGCCTTGCTTTCATCAGCTCTGCCATGTGCTCTACGTCCAGTCTACAGTGCACCATTTGCTCACACTGTCGTTCATTTTGCCCATTCGTCTGATCCTCAGGAATGGGTGGTTGACTCTGGAACCTATCATCATGTCACTACTGATCTCACTACTATTTCATTGCATGAGTCTTACTATGGGAACAATAGTGTTATTATTGGTGATGATTCTAGATTACCTATTACCTATACTGGTTCATTCTTTTTCTCTATTCCATATTTACCTTTAGTTTTCTCCAATGTTTTATATGTGCATGATATGTCAAAAAATTTGATTCCTATTGCTACGCTTTGTGCTACTAATCCCATTACATATCTTTTCCTTGATTCCTATTTTCAGATTTTGGATTATTGTACGGGGGCAACACTAGTCAGCGAGGCTCGTAGAGATGGTGTCTATTACTCGCTAAAATTTGCATCTAGGCTATCATTTGCTTCCTCCCTTTCTACATCTGTCTCATCATTTGTGTTCTTATTGTAAGTACTTCGTGGTAGTTTTAATGTGGTCAACTGAGTTAAATTAGGTCATGTTTGTGTTTGATGTCTTGTGTCTAAGTGTGCAGGAGCTTAAAAATACAAGAAATCGAGTGGAAGATACGACAGACGAGAAGGATGGCATGAAAATCAAGTCGACTCGATCGGTGCATTTGAGGGATGAGAAGCTACGGAAGAGCATGCTGGTGGAGCAAGAAGGATACGCGTGATGCTTCTGAGAGATGAAAAGCTGGAGCGGAAGACTGCTTGAGAAGAAGGCCAGAGTTGAGTTCGGGTGAGCTCAACTCTAGAAGGCTAGAGGATCATCCAAGCAACTAGAGAAGAAACTAGAGACTAGAAAAGGCACTTGACGGTCAGCTTGTAGCTGACTTTTCCGGGCGCCCAAACCACTTTTGTGCCCAACGGGTGCCTCGTCGTAGTGGATCAACTTCGGGTCCACATCAATAGTTGTTCGGGTGCCCGGGAGTGGATAAATGTTTATCCTTTTATCGTTGCAAAACAGATTGAGACGATTGGCTAGGCGATCAACTGGGGGTGCCCGGATCGTGCCACATCATCAAACAGTCACTTCGACTAGTGAACTTATAAAAGGAGCCCTAGTGCTCGAGATTTAATAACAACACTTCTATATTTCAAATTCTTTATTCAGTTTATATTTTTTGTACTTCCAATGCTTGTAAGAGGCTTCTCCACCTATGATGAAAGGAAAATTTTGTTATTGCTTTCAACACCTTGGATTAATAATCTTTCCGATTGTAACCAAGTAAAATCCAGTAGCCTCTTTTATTTTTATGCAATTTAGTTTTGTTCATTAAAGTGTTTGTATAACTTAAGTTGAAAGCTTTGAGAAGGGTATGTTGGTAATTTCAGGTAATTCACCCCCCCCCCCCCTCTCGTCAGCTGCACGTGACCGACAATTGGTATCAGAGTAAGGGAGCTTCAGAAGGACTAACAGCCAATCGAATCAAACAAGATGATCGATGAACCAAATATCTACCTACCGAAGTTTGAGGGGGAATTCACCCTATGAAAAAAGTGAATAGAAGTATTTTTTTAAAACTGACTTTGAGATTTTATTAATATAATCAAATATAATTTTGTAACTCCAAAAGATCAAAAAGGCGAAGAAAAAGAAGAGTACCTTTGAATAAAGAAGGAGTAAGCGAACTTTGTGACAAATGGACGAGTCGAATTCCATCTGCTAAGCTTGCTGCCACCTCAAGAAGTCAATAGGATCAGTGCATACAAATCAGGAAAGGAACTTTAGGAGAAGTTTCTGGAGCTACATGAAGGAACATCCGAAGCAAAGATCGCGAGATGGGACCTGCTCCAGAACTAACTAACGAACTTCTGACTTAAAGGAGAGTTAGTAGCGTAACTGCCCGCTAAACTGAAGGAGCTAATCAACAAACTCATGAATCTCGGAGAAAGGTAACAAACCGAGATTCACTAAGAAACATTTTGAATGCTTTCCTTAAAACACTAGAATGGACGTCCATAGTTGACTCCTACTACATTTCTAAGGATCTAGAGGTAAGTTCATTAGAAAGTTTATTTTTGACTTTAGAACTTCACAAATTTAGATGTGCAAAATTAAAGAAGGAGTCAAGTCAGACAATTATCCTGAAGGCAAGAACGGATGATCCAGACTCCGAAGCATCAATCAATAAAGATGAGACGACCTTAATGGTGAGAAATTTTAGTAAATTTCTTAAAGCTAATAAATTTAACAAGTTATAGGCAAAGAAGCACCTTTAGAGAAAAAGAAAAGTTTGATACTACAACAGTCAAGATAAAGGTACATCAAGGATAACTTCCCTAAATTAAAGAAGAAGGAGAAATACAAGGGCAAAAGACCAACAAGATTGAAGCACAAGACGCTGAAGGCCACATAGGATGAATCATCGTCATTAGAATCAGAGTTAGAAGAGTATGTCTGATTAGCCCTAATGGCAAACCACTAGAGGAACGATGAAAGTTCCTTAGAAATGAGCATTGATGAAGGGAGAATCTTTAGAAGAAAGCAACAATAAAGACGAAGGATCAGACCACAAGATAAGTGAGGTACAAGCCTTACTTCTTAAAGAATCTTTTAAATTTATTAAAATGCTTTCCAAAAACTTGCTAAAATTAGAAAATGAAAATGCTAAGCTAAAATTAAACTTAGCAAATTCATGTCCTTTAGTAATGTATGATAATTTAAAAATGAAAAATGAAAAACTAAAAGCGCAAATAGAAAAACTAGAAAATGACTATGCATGTTTAATGTTTTTCAAGAATCAAGGTTTAGAAATTATGATAGAATTGACTGATACATTAGAAATCATAAGATACAAATAAGGAAAATCTTTAGGAATTATGTACCACTAAAATTTTTAGTGAATCTAGTAGGTGGGAACTTATATTGGATTCTGAAATCCTTTCTAAATTGAATTCCCAATTTTTTGTTAGGATAGAAATTGTTTGACTTAAAAATTTTTTTTTAATAATTTTCTATTTGAATTTTCTATTCAAAATTTCTAATCTAATAGAACAGTAATGTTTCTATTGAGAGAAATTTTATTCAAAATTTTTTAATAAATAATAAAAAAAATTATGAATTATTTTTAGATAAGTTAATTTTTAATATTAAAAATTTAATAAAATATAAACTTAGAAACTTTAATTTTTCTACCATTAAACAATCTATTTTATATATCCAGGAAAGTTAGTAGAATTTTTAGAGTTGAAAATATATGTTTAAAGATTTATTTTCAAAAATTAGGTTGCTCTGTAAATCATTTCTATTAGATTAAATAATATCTTTCTATAAAAAATTTTCTGCTAATCTATCTTATTCTGTTTAAGTTTGATAAACATTTTTAGGATTTTTTTTAAATTGAAAAGTAATTTTTAAATTATTTTGTCAAAACATAAAAAGATTAATTAGTAAAAATAAAATATTTTTAAAATTTATTTCTGAAAAATATTAGCCTATTGGTATTTTTTATTATATACCCCTAGAAAAATTTTAAATTTTTCTAGTTGTTTATTTTATTTTTTTCATTTTTTTTATGTGATCAAGGGGGAGAAATAGGTATAAGTTAAGGGGGTGGGATAATTAAAAATTTATTCCTATACTTATTTGTAAAATAGTTAGTGTCATTGAAATTTTCTTAACTAATTTATTATATTACATTTTGTTTTAACCCTAACTTCAACTCAGGTTGCTTCATATCAAAAAGGGGAAGATTGTAAGTACACATGGTAGTTTTTATTAGATTTTGAGGGATGCCCTAAAGTAATCGTCTTACGATTTTTTACTAAATATAGATTCACTATTTGAGTGCACATTATATGTTTGAATAGTCTTAAACTCATTTACTGAATGCCCACAATACAATTCATATTATGAGAGAATTTGTGATTGAATCACAACTTATGATTATCTTTACATGTGCAATTATGAATGTATTAGAATTTTCCTAGTCGTCAAGTTGATGCATTTGGACATCATCAATTCTATAAGACTAGCATGGGTTATACTCCTTAGTTCGGCCAATCAGCTATTTCTCACTGGCTGAAGATATTGGAATGTTGATAGTTAAACGTAGATGCTAGTTATGGTAAGCAGTTTATTAGAGTAACCTGCTGTAAAATTTCATATGGTTTTTTTCTCTACATATAGATATGTCTATGAAGTTCTTACTACAGCTTGAGTGCAAGTTTTTCTTCGACTTAAGGTACACAAGTCATCTTGGTCATAAAGACTTATACTTTGACATCTTAAGCAAGCATCTCATCAAGGTGTAGACCTGTGATGATTGGGTATAAGTCAAAGTATCCAAAGGTATTTGGATAAACCACAGAGGATTCACCACTCCTTGCAAAGAAATGTATAGCCTATGGCCACTTGTTAGGATTATTGCTCAAAGTCTTTAGCCAAAGCATCACATGATTAAGAGTACAAGACTCTTGTACACATGAACGAGTAATTTAAATCCGTAGAACGAGAAAGTATTACTTGGGCTAGATGTGACGTAATAAGTCTAATGGGGATAGACACATAAACCATGTCCTGAACTAAGTGGGTATAAGATGAGTGAAAGGAACGAGACATGACTCATTATAGCTGCTGAAGGGTTTAGAATTAGTTCTAAAATCAACTATGAGTTTATGGCTAATTGGAGATCATGATGTACTACTAGGTGTCATTCATAATCGTTATATAATTAAGCAGTTAATTATGGACGGTCAAGATGAACCAGGAACCTATTAGGTCACATACACAATGAGTTAAAGAATAGGATTCTTAGATCAGGAGATAAATATTTGGTTGGACCATACATAAGACAAATATGAAAATATTTATCGAAATGGAGGCGCAGATGGGCCACATTTATTATAGAAGAGTGGACCCTATGTGGTTAACTCATGAATCAAATTGAATTAATCATGAACCAACTTGGTTTAGTTGTGAACCAAACCAAGGAGTTAATGGACTAATTTTTTGTTAAGGAATAATGGGTTGGATTTGGTATTACTAATCCAACTCATTAATGAGGGTTATATATTGATATGATTAAAAAAGAATTAAACACAAATTCATTATTTTCGTTGATTGGGTTTTTATAAACCTAATCCTCCTCTCCTCCTCCTCCTCTCTCTCTCTCTCTCCCGTCGCCAACAAGAGGAATCCCTTCCTCTTGTTGCCGTGACCACCACAAGGAAGGAATTCCTTCTTTGTTTGCTTCTTCTTCTTGTTGATCCCTCTTCCACTCGTGGCTAGTAACTTCCGAAAGAAAGGCTTGTACTTAAGGAGTTATCTTGAAGAGTTCGGCATGGATACAAATAGAGGCGAAGTTCGACAACATCGCTACGGTCGATGTCCTTCTCGTTATAGGTCATCCGTAAGGTATACATAAAATAATTATTTTAATTTTTTGTTTTATGATCTTGTCCAATGCGATTGCATCCTGTATACGTGTGGTGTGTGTTGTAATAAATTAGATTTATTTACATTTTAGTCTTTCGCTATGTATATTTACGAACTGTGTTTTAGCACACACTTCATCGGACATATCCCAACACTGGTATCAGAGCCAGATTGTACTTTGATATAATCGTAAAATAGTTTACGGATGTTTGTAGTTATGTTTTTATTTGGTTTTGGGGGAAAATAGATTTGAAAATTGTTTGTGATCTGAAATTGGAAATTCGAACAAAAACTCTCTGAATCAATTGGTTAATCGGTTGATATTGTATCAATCGATCGGCTGATATCAATAGTTCAAAATTTGTGAAAAAGAGTTCTCTTGATCGATTAAGGGCAAGAGATCATTAATTGATCGATTGGTCAATTGATTCAAATCTTTTCAATCGATTAAGAAAAATTGTGAATCGATTGAAAACATGAAATCACGATTTTTAAATGATGAATCGATTGGTTGATCGATTCAGGATGATTATGTTCGAACAAAATGGTTCTGGATTGATCACCGGATCAATCCAAATGCCTTGGATCGATCAGCCAATCAATCCAGCTACTGTTTCTGAAATAGTAAATTGAAATTTTCAATTTTGGTAATTTTGAGTTAATTAAAGTAATTCTAACTATTTCCTAATCTGTTAAGAAAATATAATTAGGGAATTTTTTCTCAAAATTATATTTAGAGAATTTATTTCCTAAAATTATGATTAGAAAATTTGTTTCCTAATTTAGAATTACCTAATTAAGAATTATTTCTTTAAAGAAAATATGCAGTTAGCTTTGGAAATTTGTTTCCAAATCTAAGATTAAAAGATTCTATATTTGTGAAATCAAATCTTTTAGAGAAATTTTATAATTTATAATTAAAGATTTGTTATTTATGAATCAAATCTTTAAAAGATATATTTTATAAAAATATATAATTAATGGATCATGATTTATGAAATCAAATAGTTGCATATATTTTATATATCCAAATAAAATGATAACTATATAGTTAGAAATGCATCTTATGTCATTTGTATGTCATATAATTGAATATTTTATCATGTGTGTGATGTAATTAGATTATGTCATATGTGATGTGTCATACTATGCCATGCTTGTGACATGCCATATTATTTTATTTTTTGTTCCCTCAGGACGGTCTAGTGGCTAGCGCATGAGGTGTTGCCACTATGAGGTCTGGGGTTCGAATCTCGACAAAGTCGAGGTAAATACCTCCCTTATGTGCTAATCATTATTCCAAAGGCTAGTAGCCACCCGTGATTTACCTCCTCCGTGTTAACCCTGGGATGGATTGGTGGGGGCGCTGGGAGCGAGTGTATTCGCCTTTTGCCACCATTTATGTTATGTGTGTAATGTCATGTAGATAATATTTGCATGATGTAGATGAGACCAAAATCCCTTATACAATATTAAAACCTACACCTTCCGTTAATATGGTAAAAACCAGAGTTTAAGTTCTTGTTTGAGTTGTTGGCTAAAGTTAAGCTCAACTTAAAATTAAATATGTTCAAGTCATAGAGATGTAATCTCATGATTAACGGGTCAGTTTTAAACTTGAAGCGTTGATTTGTTGTGTCAAAGTCATGATCAATGTAGATAGAGGTGAAGTTGGATAATTTGCATTTGATGTATACTTGTTAATATGTTAACAACCCGATGTTTATGTGAAAATCAATTAGTTGCTAGCATAATGTGATAGTTGCATATAAGCAATATGCAATCAGTAAACTTGTTACCTACTACTATAGCTAAGAATGACTTGTTGATCAAAGTCAAGGTTATTCTTATCTATGGTGGATATCAACCTACTTGGAGAAAACTTACTATCTCCCGAATTTAAAAAATAAGGGTATTTGAATTTGATAAATAAACGGATTTTATGTAAATTGTTTATATAAATAAAATCATATCTCTCATACATTCTTATTTTTATATTTTCAGGTTAATCATTTAATTATGACTTCTGTCAATCTGTGTTCAATTTTGGACTTGAACAAACTAATTGGGCCGAACTTCTTGGACTGATTTCGAAATTTGAGAATTGTTCTCAAAGCTGAGAAACTAGCTTATATCCTAGATCAACCTCTTCCCACAAGTTTTGATGCTAATGCAACTATAGACCAATCGTTGGCCCATCAGAAACATAAGGATGATTTTGTACTTACAAATTGCATCATGGTAGCCGCTATATCTCTTGAATTATAGAAACTGAGCATTTAGATACTTATGATATTATTTATCATCTTCGTGAGCTGTTTTATGAGCAAGCCAGATCCAAAAGGTTCGAGGTCTCTAAGCTTCTGTTTTTCTTAAAGATACAGGAGGGTTCGTCTGCAGTATAATACATACTAAAGATGAATGACTACATAGAGTGTTTAGCATCACTCGATTTTAAGATGGATCACGAGTTAAGTATTGACTTAATTCTACATAGTTTACCGAAAAGTCATTCACAATTTATGATGAATGATCAAATGAACAATTTGGAATCGACCTTCCCCGAGATGATTATTATTCTTAATACTGTGGATCCTTTTGTTAAAGGTGAACAGAAAACAGTGATGTTAGTAGACTCTCCAAGAAAGATTCTAAGAGAAAACTAAAACATCTGGATAAAGGAAAAAAAATAAAAAGGTCAAGATAGTAAAACTGGCACAAAAGGGTCTATGCCATCATTGTGGAAAAATAGGACACTGGTAAAGAAACTGTAAGATTTATCTTGAGTTCATGAAGAAGAATAAGGCATCCGATGCTCCATCCTCTTCAAGTATTTTTGTTATTGATTGTCATGCTATTTCCTCAAACAATTGGATATTGGATACTAGGTGTGCTCACATATATGTAATGGCATACAGGGGCTAAGGAATAGCAGAAGACTCGTCAAGGAAGAATCAAGTATGCGAGTTGGGAATGAAGCAAATATTGTTGTAGTCGTCATTGGAACATACTTGTTAAAACTTCCTAATGGACTTGTTTTAGAACTGGATAATTGTTATTTTGTTCATGCATTAATAAATAACATTGTTTCTATTTTTTACTTAAATAGAAAAGGCTTCCATTTGGCTTTTAGTAACAATTATTGTTATCTAACTTTAAATGACATTCTTTATGGCATTAGAACTTTATACAATAACATCTACACGTTAGATATATCTAGTGATATACTCAATATTGAAATGAGCAATAAACGCGCTTGATTAGATAATTAATTAACCTTTTACTCATGGCATTGTCGTCTTAGGCATATAAGCAAAAAATGCATGTCTAAATTGCGAAAGATTATAGTTCTCAAATCATTTGAATTAGATACATTTGATATATGTTATTCATGTTTAAAAGGCAGATGACAAAGTTACATTTTTCTGGAAAGGGTGAACGAGTTGATGAGTTACTTGGGCTTATACATACCAGTGTATATAACCAATATCAACTCACATACTAGGAGGTTATAGCTATTTCATTGCTTTCATTGATGATCACTCTTGTTATAGTATGTGTATTTAATGAAATACAAGTCTAAAGCCTTTGAAAAGTTTAGAGAATTCAGAAATGAAGTAGAGAAACAACTTGGTAAAAGTATTAAGATACTTCGATCCGATAGAGGTGATGAGTATTTAAGCTAAGAGTTTCAAGATTATCTAAGGGACAATGGTATAATGTCTCAATAGACTATGTCATATACACCACAATATAATGGTGTATCAGAAAGGCATAACCGAATCTTGTTGGACATGGTTAGATCAATGGTGGATCGTGCAAATCTTTCCAAAATCTTTTGGAGTTATGTATTCATGACAACTGTTTACTTGCTAAATAGAGTCCCGATAAAGGTAATCTCAACTACTCCATATGAGATATGGACTGGTAAGAAACCTCTTATATCTTATTTGCATATTTGGGGATGTCCTGCTTATGTGAAGAAAACTATATCAAACAAGTTGGGCGCTAAGTCTGATAAGTGTTTATTTATTGGATACCCTAAGGAAACTAAAGTTTACCAATTTTATCACCCCTTGGAATTAAAGGTGTTTGTTTCAAGGCATGCTACGTTCATAGAGAAAGAATTTCTTTTTAGGAAGCAAGTGGGAGTATAGTTGAACTTAATGAAGTTCAAGAGATTTCAATAGACACTAATGAGATGCCCAGTCAAAAATCATAATCGATTATGATACAACCTCCTTGTAGATCAGGTAGAACACACAATATTCTTGAGAAATATGAATTTCTTGTAAGAGAATTGAATGACGTGTTACTCATTGAGGATGAGAAACCTACTGATTACAAAGAGACTCTGAATAAGTCAGAGAAGGACAAGTGGCTTACAGCTTTGAAGTCATAAATGAATTCCATATATGAAAATTAAGTTTGAAATTTGGTAAACCCACCTAAAGGCATTACTCCTATAGGGTGTAAGTGGGTTTTCAAGTGAAAACTGACATGTATGATAATGTAATTACCTACAAGGCATAGTTGGTGGCAAAAGACTATCGTCAAAAGTAAGACATTGATTATGACGAAATCTTCTCACCTGTAGTCATGCTTAAATCCATTCAGATACTCCAGGACATATCAGCTCATCTTGATTATGAGATATGACAAATAGATGTGAAAACAGCTTTCCTTAATAGAAATTTGCTCGAGGTCATGTATATGATACAACCCGAAGGTTTCACATCTGTTGACAAAAGTAAAGGATGCAAGCTTCAAAAGTTCGTTTATGGACTAAAGCAAGCATCCAGGAGTTGGAATATCCATTTTGATAAGACAATTAAAGAATTTAATTTCTCATAAAATTCGGATGAAGCTTGTGTGTATCAAAAAGTTAGTGAGAGTGTGGTCATATTTATAATAATATATGTTGATGGCATATTACTTATAGGAAATGATGTGTCAGTTCTACCGTCCGTTAAAGTTTGGTTATCCAAGACATTCTTCGTGAAAGACATGGGAGAAGTAACTTACATCCTTGTAATAAAAATCTATAGAGATAGATCGAAAAAGTTATTTGGTCTTTTATATTCGATAAATATAGACAGAGTGCTAAAACTGTTAGGATCGTCGGTTGCGGCTAGAGAGGGGGGGTGTGAATAGCCGACCCCAAAAACTCATTTCTTCCTACGATTAGGGTTAGCGCAGCGGAAAATAAACTAATAGAAACGAAAGCGGAGAAATCAAACCTCAACACGCGACGATGTAACGAGGTTCGGAGATATACTCCTACTCCTCGGCGTGTCCGTAAGGTGGACGAAGCCTATCAATCCGTCGGTGGATGAGTCCCCGGAGAACCGGCTAATAATACTCCTTCTGGGTGGAGAAACCTCGCCACAACAACTTGCAACAGCAAGAAAGGAATACAAGAGAGAAAGCAAGAAGCAACAAACAATATGAATGTAAAAGCACTTTGCCTTCTCGTCGACGGGAGTCCGTTGATGAAGCAACAACTTCCACGGATGCCAACAGCAGCAGCAGCAGCTGATCGTCGACTGGAAGCTCACGCGAAGCTTCGGAAGCGAGCTCAACCAAGCTCAAGAACAGCAGGAGCAAGAACTTGCAGAAGCAAGAAAAAGATCAAGAAGAAGTCTCTGTAGAGTCGCTCGAACCCCATATATATCCTGCACAATCTGCGAAGAAGACAGAAGCTCGGCGAAGAAAGCGGAGAGAGCCGTTGCGACTCAACGGCTCTGCCTGGACCGATCAGGCACACTCCTGATCGGTCCAGGAGTATCCTGATCGGTCGTGGGGACCGATCAGACTCCCTGCTGATCGGTCCCCAGACCGATCAGCAAGCTTCACAGAGAGTTGCCCAACTCTCTGTGCGTATTCTGATCGGTCTGTGGACCGATCAGACTCTATGTGGATCGGTCTCCACGACCGATCCCCAGCCTTTCTGTGCACTCTCTCGCAGAGAGTTGCTCAAAGCACTGATCGGTCCCCAGACCGATCAGGCTATACACAGAGGCATACTGATCGTTATCTGATCGGTCTGGTGACCGATCCAGATACCCAGTGTATCACTGGATCGGTCACCAGACCGATCCAGAGCTTGGTTTTTGCCCAAACCAAGTCCCAAGTCTCCCAAACCAACATCCGGTCAACCTTGACCTGTTGG